>JAUEKT010167594.1:0-13950 GCA_031762655.1 Doris verrucosa
TCTTCTTCTTCTTATTATTATTATTATTATTATTATTATTATTATTATTATTATTATTATTATTATTATTATTATTACTACATATAAGTTATTGCCATAATTAAAGTATTTTGCCATCATTACTCTTACTGAAAATAAAAACTTGTTTCATGAAAACTGTTTATGTTGTATATTTCTTACTTTTAAATCTTTAGGATAAGACTTGACTTTCCTTTTTTTTTTTGTAATGCAAGACTTGCTTTTCATAAATATTATGAAGAAGTGTCGAAACCCTGAAGAGTTTTCCAATTAAATTTGTAGATGATGATAATGATGGTGATGATAACAATGATGCACATTTATAGAGTGCCTCTTCATGAAAAAGAATTTACAAGCTACAGGGTCATTCCCATGATGGAAACTTTCTGTCATCAATGCTCTTGAAAATAAAACATCATAATTCTTTTGTTTGAAATGTTTGGCTTGTGCCATTGGCTCCAACGAACTTCGCATCCAACAAACTTTTTAAAATGGCCCAGCTAGTTCGTTGAGTTCGAGTTCTATTCTATCACAACACGTGGGATTTTTGAGTGATTTCCACATTTTTGCGGTGAATTTGAGGTCATGTCGTCTGCTTGCTGATAGTTCATCACATTCTCCGTCCCTTATGACACTCGCCCTTCTCACTTTGTATTTTAATCAGATGAGTTTTTTAGGAGTTACTTCATACAACAAAAGACAGAACAGTGAAGCAGACGAAAGCAGTTGCTATGAAGAATAATTATCCGCAAGTTTCTGTGCATAATTTTTATTTTATGGCCTGTTGCTGTGAAGAGTGGAGCAGATGTTTTGAACATCATCATATCATCATTATCATCGCCTTTCCCTTTCACCCTTTCCATTGTGCAGGCCACAAACTTCCTCCAGTCATCCCTACCTTGGGCCAGACTAGTTGGCCTCATCCATGTAAATCCCTCCTCATTCATTTCCTTCACAATGCACCTCCTCCAAGTTTCCCCTGGCCTACCCCTTTGGCGTGCACCTCTTCCAAGTTTCCCCTGGCCTACCCCTTTGGCGTGCACCTCTTCCAAGTTTCCACTGGCCTACCCCTTTGGCGTGCACCTCCTCCAAGTTTCCACTGGCCTACCCCTTTGGTGATGTCCTTGAGGGTTCCATTGGCTTGCTTGTCTTGTGATGCTGCTGCTCTTCTGCCTTCTCAAGGTGTGTCCTATCCACTGGGACCGATTTCGTGTGACACTGTGCTGGCCTTTCCCAGATGAGATGCTCTGGGCAACTGTGCTAAAAATATCAGTGTTTTGTTCCTGCTTACAATGAAAGTTGTTGACCCCACAATTATAATAGCCCGATGCTGATCAGGCATATGTTTAGTTGTAGAGTATGGGATGAGACCATTCCTGTAACTTCTTGGTTTCTTTACAAGTAATGCTGTTAATGTTAACCATTCATGGTCTTCCCATAAGATGTTCACACTATGGGTGAAGTCTATGCTATGTGCATGCTTTTCTTCAGTAAGATGGTATAAATCCGTCCAGATGATTTTTTACCCCCGTTTTTCGAGGGGATTTTTTTTGGTTTGGATTTTGACTGAAAGTTTCGGCTGGTAATTAAAAAACCAGAACAGGTTCCATCCCTGATCATAATAATTAAATAACAAAATGATAACTAAAGAAGTACAGTATTCAGTATAGCCCCAAAACCACCTGCAAGAATTTATAGAAAAGCATTCAGCATTCTCTCTCAATGTCAGCATAAAGAAGAAAACAACATGAACACAAATAATTCATAGAAATAGAAATTTAAAATAAAGTTCTGTTTATTTTAAATGCAACAATCAACTATTTTTTTCCTTTTGTAAAACCATTAGGGAGCAGATCATCAAAATACTCTTTCAAACTCAAACTTTATTGTCCTCTCAATGCCAACCAGTCGTAGAATCAATCAAATGTCCATGGCACTTCTATCTCATCTCCCTTTTGTGCCATTATTTTGTTTAATTGAAACACACGCCAATTACCTTGGCATATCTACACGCATACATGCAATTCGGACAGCATTTTGTCCATCCAGAGAAAAGTAATAAAAAAGACCCGTGTTCAGAGATTACAGCATTTTATACGGAGTATGCTATCATTAATTTTATCATTAATTATAACAGCAACAAGATACTATTTTCACGTACGCCTGTCACGACGTATTCATGCATCCAAGAAAAGCATCTCTGCCTCCTTTCATTTCAACCAAATTTATATGCAAAATGACATTTTTCTGGCCGCCAATTTTTACCCTACCCAAGTCATTTGTATTTTTACTGCAAATAATAAAAAAACATGGAAAAGCAAAATTAAGACACTGAATTCTAAGCTTTCTCCGCTCTAGCGGTGTTAAAAGCACTAGAAGGAGAAGATTCGCCAAAATCGTATCACAATTACAATCAATCACGGCATTTTGCAACCTGTAGCTTTAAGTATCAAAGACTGGTCTACAGATGAAACATCCAACACTCTTGCATTCATTCTGATTACAATTCACTCTGACACTGTCCAAGCAATAAAATCAACATTGGTCCCACAATACCACCGGAAAAAGTGTTGTGACAAACCATCATTGTAGTACCATCAAGTGGTTACTTTGTGTCATTGATGGCAACAACCTAAGACAGAAAATGCTATAAAAAGGCAAAGAATAAAGGCACACCACAGGGCATTTGCCACACAAGTGCTTGATGACTGGTTTGATCATGTGCAGTTTAACTCACAAATTATTTGCCGCCGTCTTGGGTGAATTAAATGGAAATCACAAGATAAAAAAAATAATCAATCTATTAGAAATAGAAGGGAGAAGAACTTAACATCTTCCATCAGAGCCCACTAACTCTGCCGTCATTTTTAAAAAAAGCAGTACCGGTATATGCAATTTGGCTTGAGATGACCTTTTGTCTTCTTGAAACGAACTGGTAAAAGCATGTTTTCCTGCCTTGATTTCGTTGCTCTACAAGCTAAAATGGTGAAGCCATCAAGGCTTTCGGTATACACTCAATGTTTTCAAAAGAACATGAACTCTTGTAAAATTACCAAAACTGCCAGATACCGCCTTTTTAAAAAATGATGGCACACCTGCCCACCACACACAAGTGCGGGCTCACCGCCTGCACATCACTGGCTGGCATGTCTTCATTTCAAAGTTTCAAACATACACATGATGAAATTATAATTATAATATATACACCCAATGCTGCCATCAAAATAAATAAAAATGGAAGAAAAGATGGGTTTTTCCCCCGTCTCCCATGAGAAAAAAGAAATACCGGTAAAAGTTTATTTGTTTGTTCAAAATTCATCCAATTTCAATTAATCGTTCACAATCATCGCGTTGAAGTAACGGGGAAAACAAACGATACAAAAAACAAAAAGACACAAAAGGAAGAATGGAAAGGAATACACTTTATAGCAGCGCCTGCCAGCTGCTTGCGGAAACAGACGATTTGGCGGTGTGGGAAATGTGTAGTGTAAAGGCCTTGGGCACAATATGGGGAAACATGTACCGGTATATCCAGTTTTGTTGTTGTGAAAACAGCAAGTCACTTGCTTCCCAAAAACCAATCACAATGACAAAAATGCACAACTTTGAAGCCCTGTAATTTCTAAGATATAATACATCACATTTTTTTTAAGATATAATACATCACATTTTGCAAACAAAATTTTAAGCAGTATACACAGTTCACTTGATGGAACTATGATAGATATTTCAACATTGGCATTTATCGTTTTTGCGGTCGAACCCTTCACCCTTTGGGTAGGCAAGCAGTGGCTTTGGGCTTTGGCCACAGGTGGTTCCCCGAGTAGGGGAAGCTTTTGGCAGTTTCAAGAAATGCAAATACTTATGGATGCCTGCGACTCCTTCGATGACTTCAAAGATTCAATGGTCAGTCACATGCGTAAACACACCATTCAGTCGTCAACAACAGAAGCAACCAAAAAATTTATTCGTCATCGTTTCTGTTACAGTTCACAAAAATCACATACCTACCTATGGCTAATTTTTTCTTCATCCAGCTTTTAATACAACAAAACCCCATTCACTCATCAAAAAAACAAACAGCCTGTGGCTGACTGTTCCAGTTTAGCTGACAGATTGGTTTTACATTTTTTACGTGAATGGAAAACAATCAAATTTGCAGATAACCAAAACTGGCGATTCACAGGGATGCGTTTTCTCCCCTGTATCACATTTACCTTCCAAGTTCTATGCACATAGGCCTACTGTCATTGGCCTGCTTTCTGGACCCATTCCCTTAATAAAAAATTGTGACCAATAATTGATACGCCATTATGACATGAGGACTGAGATTTTTTTAATAACGCGGGGAGGGAAAGTGTGGGGGTGGGGGGGGTGTGTGACAAAATACACATCAAAATTGGCAATGGTAATCACGAGACAGGCAGATGTAAGTATGACCTTCGGTCTACTCCATTTGATTTCAATATGCCATGACTGGCATCACACAGCCTAATGCATACAAGATTTGACATATATGCCATACCAAAATGAACAAATGGCAGGAACAAGTATTTTGCAAGACCGTTGATGTAATCCGGCATCGTTTGGCTCATTAAAAAAATATCAGGAAGCAAAACGAGAACAAAAACCCAACTACCCCGGTACACACTTTTCTCATACATGGATAAAACATCATGAAAAGAGAGGGCAAAGTTTGATACAATGGCAATGTACAATCATTATCTGCAAATTGAAGTAATACTCCCCTCAATGAGAGATCTGATATAAATAGTGCACGAATTTGTAGATTGGTTGTTTGTTTTTTTTATACACACCTTCTTTGGATTATGAAGATAGAAGAAGTCCAAAGAAAATATTAGAAATGAATTAAAGCATAACGGCATATTACTTTTTTTCCTTAATTCAAAAAGACACAAAATTAAAAGGGAATGGAGAAAAGTAAGAGAGAATTTAAATGTCAAGCCAACATGGAGGCAGCATAAATCTGCAGACGTACACAAGGGGAGCATAGGCTTCACATTGATAGCCTATCCAATTCTCCCAAAAGAAACAAAAACATCACTGAAGGTTAAAACAGTGGACAGATTTTATGCATAATTTGGATTCAATGCCTCAAAAGAGAGCAAATGATAGTTGTCATGTTCCAGAAATAATTGTTTGTTTACCGGTATATGAAATTTACCCCATTGTGTAAGCGTTTCTCCTTTGCAGTCATGAATTTAATGAAAGAAGGAAATTCATAGGCGAAAAAATAGAAGATGAACTACCATCTGCTTCAGAAATAATTCACAAGGATTTTTTCTTTATATTTAAAAAACACAAAGCCCCCCCCCCCCCACCAAAAATAAAACAGTCGAAGAAAAATAATTACAATAGACAAAGCCAATTAAGTCATGTAAAAAACAAACAGCATAAAAAATCTAAATTGATATCGTTAAGGTTGAAACCCTTTCACTTAATTTAATCAAGAATGGCGTAGGTTTTAAGTAAAAGTCTGGTTACAGATTTGCACGGAGAAAGAAAAAAAAATCCAAGCTTATCCACAAGGATCAATAAATAATCAAGATGTTTTGTAAAGCTGAACAATTGGCAATGGGGAAAATAAGTCAAATATACTGATCACAAAAAAACAACGCACACTGTCTGGTTACAGACATACGCTGCAACCTGAGTCAGAGTTCATAGAACTACAATGAGACAAAATTAGACTGTTTCAAAACTTTTTTTCTGAGGCCACAGACACAAAAAGCAAGACTGAAATTTTGCAGTGCAAAAAAAGAAAAGTCCTACAGGAAGCCGTTCAAAATTTTTAGCTAAACCTTAAATTAAAAACAATTTATCTTCAGACAAACACACACGGACACCCTGATGTTAAAAAAGAAAGTAGTTTGAGTTTCAGTATTCTAAGTGAGTGAGTAAACAGTGGGGATGTGCCTTACAAACCACAGTGCGGATGTGGCTTACAAACTCATCACAAACAGTGGGGATGTGGCTTACAAACTCATCACAAACAGTGGGGATGTGGCTTACAAACTCATCACAAACAGTGGGGATATGGCTTACAAAACTCATAGACAGCAAAACTCCATGGGACTGGGAGAACCACTTCCTCCTCTCCATCAAAATCATCCGGGGGTTTGGATTTGGAAAATTCAAGATATCTTCAAGACTTAGGATAACATGCTTTAATGTCTTTATTTGTCAGTCTGAGGTCTTGAAAGTCTTGAAATAGCATCCAGAGTTTTAAAACTCCAATTGAGGTACTTCTGAATGGCTAAAAAAGTGGAGAATATTCCATGTCTTCGAAGAGGTTGGCAAGTCTCTTATTCTATGAATTCCGTGCTGCGCGTTTCAATTGCTGAACAGTATGCTTCAACTGATGTGGGATGGAACTCAAACTAAATCCAGTCACGTGGCTTCTTTAGAACTTCTACCATCTGAGCTTCTTTCGACCCTTGTTCTGGCACTTGCATGTATTCCCATCTCTGGTAGGAAGAAGAAACAAAACAAGAAAGGGGGGGAAAAAACTATACATATGTGCAGCAATTGCAAGCTTGTAACCTATCTAAATACATTGCAAGCTGTTAACTTTAACCTTATCGAAATAAATTGGTTGTCTAAATAAATTGCAAGCTTTTAACCTTATCTAAAATAATTTGCAAGCTTTTAACCTTATCTAAATAAATTGCAAGATTTTAACTGTATCTAATGAATTGCAAGCCTTTAATCTTATCTAAGTAATCGCAAGATTTTAACCTTATCTAAGTAAATTGCAAGCTTTTAACCTTATCTAAGTAAATTGCAATGTCTTAACCTTATCTAAGTAAATTGCAAGATTTTAACCTGATCTAAATAAATTACAAGCTTTTTAACCTTATGTAAATAAATTGCAAGCTTTTAACCTTATCTAAGTAAATTGCAAGATTGTAACCTTTTCTAAGTAAATTGCATTTTACCTCATCTAAATACTTTTAGTGTTACATCACTAGTTTGGCAGATAAACACAAAGTAAAAAGCAGTGCTGACAAGGTGATTATTGGAAGTGGGTGTGGTCCTTCTTCTCTATGACAGGAAACAACGCCAGAGCATTAAAAAGGATAAGAAAAAAGACTGCACAAGGTTAGAACACTGACTTTCCTATTGAAGTGACCAAAAGGGTGCCAAATTCGCTTTTAGTGCCAAAACTCAAACAATTGTCAAATAATTGTAGTATACAGCTTCGTAATTTCGTAATTCGATAACTTATACAACATGTTAATAATTACTGAAAATCCACAACACTTGGCTGGTCTGCCTACATCATAAAGTAGAATGGCGAAACGATGAAGAATAAAAACAACTACCAAATCGCTTTCAAGATGCTAAAACTTACTGCTGTCAGAGGAAGCGACATGAGAATGCTTTCATAGCGAGCACCGGGAGTGTAGAGTCCAAATTTGGTTCCTCTGTCGTAGATCAGGTTGAACTCCACGTAACGGCCCCTCCGCAACAGCTGCCACTGCCTGAAATGCAGAAGACAAAGAACTGTTTGACATGATAGCTTTTTATCCGAGTCGCCGCTTCACGAATTGAAGATAAACAGGACTGTGCAGAGTGACAGCAAGAGACCTGCGGCGTTGTTCACCTTCAATTCTGGTGACTCAATCCAGGAGTGAGTGATGAAACTCGACTTTTTACCAACGGTCATACTGCTGAAGACTTTGATGGCATTAATCATGATTTCTGATGGTATGTCTTTCCGTCATTTTTTCTCCCCTGTAGCACTCATGCCATTAGACTGCAGACCTGGTTCTTTTCATTTCTTATTACTTGGCTTATAACCTCCAGTTATCTTTTACTAATGTATGTGAACAGGCAGCCAGTGCTTGCAAGCATACTGGGTTGTTCAAATTAGATCTACTCAGATTCATGCATCTATTTAAATGATAGTGATGATCAAAACCTCAGACGAGGAGATGAGGCGGAAATTGGCAAGTGAAGATCTGATGAATGAGTCGTACAAAGTTGGTGTGAGGAAAAGATAGGAAGAGTCTATGCAATAGAAGAACACATTCAGATTCAATCAAAAATATTTTCCTTTTTTTTATATATTCCAGTCAAATTTGAAATAATTGACTTTATTACATAAAAGCGTACAAAATTTGATATAATTTATGTTCTTATTACATAGCATAAACAGTTAGGAAAATAATTTGACTATTGCTGAGATAAGATTTTTAATCTCCATAAAATTAGTTTTAAAACTATGAGTAATCTTAATTTAATTTTACGTTACCAGCATTTTCAATAATATAACATGGATGAATGAAGAGTTCTTCACCTTTCATTGTACGAATAGGTTTCCTTCTTGTGTTTTTTAACCAGCGGCACATAGGAGGGGATGACTGCATCGGCACAACTCTGAGGAAGATGGAAAGACAAGCTTTGTGAAGGAAAACCAAGCAGGAGACAAAATGTCGCATTCGTGTTGATAAATGGCACTTCAAAGATTCCGTTTGTTCAGAACTGTTTACCTTCACTTTTATTTCCTCAAGGACTGAAACCACTGTGTCAATTTAAAAAATTGTACTACTACTATTACAACAACTACTTCCACTACAACTACTACCACTACGACTACTACTACTACTACTACGACTACTACTACTACTACGACTACTGCTACTACCACTACTACTTACAGAAGAAGAAGCAACACCTTTTGCCTCACTAATCGCCTTGTGATGAATTGAATATGTACATAGATCTTATCTCACTTGAACCAGACTGACTCACCCTGACAAACTCGAAGGCCTTGTCTTGTGTCGGTTCATCGACATCATCAAAGAATATTCCCCCGACACCTCTTTTCTCACCTACGAAAAGAAGAAAAGATTTCAAAGATCATTGTAGCCTCAGCATATCAGACAAAAAAACATTCTAAAGAAGTGCAAACTCTCTGTAACGAAATTGTTGGGACCCAGAGGCGGGTTATTAGGTGGCGACCACCATATTTATAATATCAAGTCCTGAATTTGCCAAAGTGGTGTAGACTTGAATTTGGGCACAAAGTTTGATACAGTTTATCACTGATGTCATCAAGGTTTGCCTTGAAGCATCCGCCCTAGATATCAATCAAATCGGTTTGACCTTCGTAAAAACAAAAAACAAATAACTCAAATGTAGCTAAATTGCAATGTTGTCCTTTACATATGTTTCACTGCCAAGGTAACAGTAACAAATCGAGATGAAAAAAAATGAAGAAAAAATCCAAACGCAATTTGTAGCAGAGTGAAATAATAGCAAATGCATGAAATTCTGTCAACAACAAAGACATCGCTTTACGACTAAAAAAAAAGCACTGACTGACCTCTGTGTGTAATGGTGAAGTAGTCATCACACCACTTCTTGTACTTGGGGTACAGAGCTTTGCCATGGCTGTCACATGCCTTCTTCAAGGCTGTGTGGAACAGAACTACGTCCTGTGGAATAAAAAAAATAATAAGGTTCACAAACTTAAATAATCACTCTGAATGAATCCACAAAATTTGTACAGATGAAGAAAGGTTTCAAAGACTGTTGTAGTCATGAGACCAAAAACGTACATCTACCTTCAAAGAACCCCTTTCGAATGAAACCATATTTTGAGATTTTGAGATTTAGTTTTTCAAAAGTAATGAGGTATTTAGAATTTACCGCAACGTGCCCAAATCCCACGCTGATTACGTCTACTGACTTGCCCTGACTTGACTGAGAGCTCTTGGCCTGTCAGATCAGCACACCTCCCATTGCTTCCATTTGGGCCGTACATTTAAGGTTTCAGATTCTCATGGTTTTGTTTTTTTTTTTCATTTTGGGCTCAGGGCTCAAGTTGAGATGGTCCAATACCTTAGTGTAGAACAACGGGGAGTGTTGTAATGAGGTACACACATGAGACAAACACCTGCACACAAATCGGTAAATCAACACAGACCTGTTCAATGAGATAGGTGGGTGTCAGATTCGTACCCCTACCAAACCACCACTGCTCTCCACACAGACACACACATGTGACAACCACCTGCACACAAATCGGTAAATCAACACAGACCTGTTCAATGAGGTAGGTGGGTGTCAGATCGGTGCCCCCACCAAACCACCACTGCTTCTCACCGTCTTCATTCTCCACCTCAAAGTAGCGGTAGTTGAAGTGCACTGTGGGGATGTGAGGGTTGCGCTGGGGGTAAAAAATAAATCAAGTTTACAAAACAATAAGGAAATGACACTTGTGGTAATTCAATAGCCCTGTACAAACAAAGACAAGAAAGATTCTTAAAAATAGACATATCATTTTTTTGACACACAGGTTCAAACTCATGATATCTGCATCGGCACCCTCTGCCTCAACGCAAAGAAAAAATACTCCAACATCTACATCGATCAGCTATGGAAACAAAATGTTAACAATGGAAGACAGAATATAATTCATTACTCAAATCTTGAAGCACTGTATGACAGGAAGACACCTTTGAATGGCTTACAGCACATACGGGTCACTGCTCACATATCTGGCCATAATCTGAAGGAACACAACGAATCACAGTGTTCTACCGGCATTTACTCTTTCCCTGCTCCAACATCATAATTGGGGAAGCAAATGAGTATTTAACAATACAACACATGACAGTATCACAACATCAGCATTTGATTTTTCAAGACATGTGGCAACAGCAGACATTCGCCACACCCGAAGGTGATGCAACAACATAATCAGCTCTCCGTCGCAAAAAGACCCCAGGCAGCGGGTTAGCAATTGTAGGGGACCTATTTTATCCCTGGTTTCACACTGACCAATGGGTATGGGTGTGAACATTAACATATTTGAATGTTATTCCTATGCCCATAGGCATCCACTCAGCTAGATTGGCTTACAAAGGGTGAGATCTCATGGGGGTGCCCACAACATCCGTGTTGGCATTGGATGGATTGGCTTACAAAGAGTGAGATCTCATGGGGGCGCCCACAACATCTGTGTTGACATTGGATGGTTTGGCTTACAAAGAGTGAGATCTCATGGGGACGCCCACAACATCCGTGTTGACATTGGATGGATTGCAAAGGCCTCATGACTTTTTCTATTCCTGCGAAAACGATGCATCGTTCCTGCAACCTGTACTGCTTGCCTTTTTCACGTTATCTCTCCCTCATCTCTCTTTTCCCTCACACCCTCACTCACTTTTCCGTTCTTTTTCACTCTCTGTGTTTCTGACTCTTTCTGCCTGCCTCTGTCTGTCTGTCTCTGACTAGTTCAAGCATTTTGGACGTCAACAGATCAATGTCCACTTACTTAGCACGCTCATTTATCCAGCATTCTCAGGAGGAATGGGCGACACCGGATAACTGTCAGAAGACTGACATTGTACATCAATTGCAACATCAAAGTGGGACAAAGGAAAAACTGGATGGATTGTACATCAATTGCAACATCAAAGTGGGACAAAGGAAAAACTTACTGGATGAATTGTCCATCAATTGCAACATCAAAGTGGGATTAAGGAAAAACTTACTGGATGAATTGTCCATCAATTGCAACATCAAAGTGGGACAAAGGAAAAATTTACTGGATGAATTAGGTATCCCAAACTTGATTTTTTATTTGTATTCTAGCATGTTTTTTTCTTTCGATTTGAGAGAAAAAGCAAAATGCTGAAAAATAATAAAAAAATTATCAAAATCGATTTATAAAGAAAAAAGTTATGAAATTTTGAAAATTAAAAATGTTTTCGCAAACGAAATATCATTTTCCAACAGAGGAACATGCCTTTATGAAAATCTAAAAGTATTAAAAGTGTGACTTAACTGTGACGATAATGGTACCACTACAAACTTTGGAAAAAATTCTAAAATTGCAAGTGTTTTTTTATGGATGAGAGAAATGTTGCTATGTTTGGATTTTTCTTACGTAAAACCTTTTTATTCCATAAGCTTGAATTCATTTGAGTGCAATATTGGGGTAATAAAGTAGACACTCAATTATTTTCAGGCTTTTAGGATGAACTGTTTTGTAGTAAATGTGAATCAAATGTGACGAAGAAAGACAAAATGTGCCTGGGAAGAAAATTTCACTCTAGCGCCCACTTTTGGTCCGATACAAGGTCATATCTTCTGTTTCCCTCATACAACCCTATCATGTTATATATCATTTTAAAGCTCTTTTTAATGCCTTTCATGTCATATCAAAGTAATTGTAATGCTTTTTTTATTTTATTTTGTAAAATAACTTTAATTATGTCAAATTGAGAAAAAAAAATTTGATTTATGAGGGAAAAAAAACAAATTCTCTATCTGCTCCCTCCATCCGAGTTATTTTTTTTTCATTTTTTTTTATATCTTTTTTACTCTTCAGCAGTAAAAACCGTTCGAGTTTACATGAAATAAGTTAAATTACTTGAATTTATAGTGAATTTGAGAAATAAAAAAATGCTGTTTTTTCTTCTTTAATCTCATTGAAACTTCATTGAAAGTAAAGTTTACTTCCACTCTAACTGTATAGTGATGATTAGCAGTTAGCTGAATTAAGTTTCTTTATCGGTTAAATGCTAAAACGATGCATTGATGAAACCATCGTAAAAAAAAAAAAAATCTAATTTAGTCTGGGAGATTTAGTATTTTGAAAATGAGATGCGATCACGGCCGGCACTTTACTATTCATCGGGTCGCATCGAGTGTCAAGTTCGAAAGAATGAAGTAGAGTTATAATAGATCTACATGCCTTTATTCTACTTAAAAGACATATTTTAGCTATGAAGTTAGACAAAAAGGCTGTTATTTATTATATTTTTCCATAAAAAAAGCCATAGATCTTCAAGAGGTTGGCCGTGATGTACGATCACAACACACTGACGGAAGCGAAACCCCAATGGCCGGCTCGTTCTATGTATAGATCTACAGTGGTGGTGCTATAGAATGCCTGTTTATTTATTTTAAATTAAATCTAGCCTGTTTCCAAAGGTAGTTTACAATATCAGTTTTCAATGCGTTCGAGTCGATATTGCTTGCGATTTATGCCACTGCGACTGTAATGAGTTGAGCTGGTTGAAACCATGCCTCGTGGTGAGGGCCGATCCTCGCTTCAGGGGAAACGCGTGGTCATTCATAAAATTACACATTCTTCTCGTGATTGGCGCTATACGCTTGAACAACCAATCAGAGCCATTTTTGGACATAATGACCTTCAGAGGTCACAGATTCCCAGGATATAATTCTCTTCTTTACTTTCCTTTGTAAAGGGGTGAAATTTTCCATAGTAAGATGAGGTCATTTTCCGCGAAGCTTTGAGACGTTCATAGTGATAGTATCGGAAAGAGAATTATATCATTGGAAAGCTCAGCGAAGCAGCTTCCTCACACGGTTTGTGTCATTGAGCTAGGTCGCTTCAGCGCTTTGCGCGAGCTGTTTTAGTGAGGCGATTCGAAATTATGAAAACCACGAAATACGGGAATCTCACCTGTCGGATCCACTCATTGTGAAAGGCAATCACGCCTTTTCCACAAAATGACCTCTAAAAGTGACTGGATATCATGATTGAGCAGATCTTGAACTACACTCTGATAGATTTTGAATTAGAACGAGTCATATTTGAAAGAGAAAGGAAGGGGTGAATGGAGGCGTATTTTGGGTCGATCGCGGCAAATTCGCCAGGCACTAAGCGGGAGTTTGGGATACCTAGATGAATTGTTCATCAATTGCAACATCAAAGTGGGACAAAGGAAAAACGTACTGGATGAATTGTCCGTCAATTGCAACATCATAGTGGGACTCCATCAATTGCAACAATAAAGTGGGACAAAGGAAAAACTTACTGGATGAATTGTCCATTAATTGCAACATCAAAGTGGGACAAAGGAAAAACTTATTTGATGAATTGTCCATCAATTGCAACATCAAAGTGGGATGAAGGAAAAACTTACT
>JAUEKT010168704.1:0-13371 GCA_031762655.1 Doris verrucosa
ACTACTACTGGTGGTAGCTTCGACTGTTTTGGGTTGGGTTTTTGTGTTCCAACCACCGACCGCGCATTATATGCTAACAATTTTCCAACAGGGAGACACCATGTATGTATGTACATGTATTTCCAACCAAGCGGGCACATTTTTTATTTAAATACAACTTATCCGACCAAAATCTGACTTTCCCGACTTCCTTCTATTACTATTATCATTAGACACCCTGATTTATCACTTCGCAACGCACGCCCGTCCCTGCGCCCAGTCATAGAATTGAAAAAGTCGGAATCAAAAACGGAAATAACAAAACGAAATTTTGGAAAATAGTATTACTATTTTGGTGGGATAGGAATTGAGACCGAATCTCACGGCCTCTGCTCGGAAACGGGAATTTAAGGCCACAGACCGAAATGATATTCCGGTCAAACCGGAAAGTTGGCAGCTCTGCTTACAGAGAAGATACATATATTTGGCGAAGAAATCTCCATTACAATCCGCTACATCGAGCCACCTCCACAACCACTTGTTTCTCACTCCTTTATCTAAGAGCTGAACACTAGCCGACTCGTGTCGATCCACAATGGCATCAGCGCAATTCGACATTGTCGAGCCGAAAATCCAAATCAGATAGATCTAGTAAGAAAGCCGTTCCAAATATTGAAAATCGCGGAGAAAAACGAACGCTGGGCTCGGATAGACCAGAACGATCTCACTGTACAGGCACGATTCAATTCATCTCAACCGCAAAATGAAACTGAACCTATGTTTAAAATCAAAATGGCGGCACAAAAGCTCCCGATCTTGCGTAGTCGCGCAAAACGAGACAAGCGGTGTCAACAAAGTTTTGTGACCCTCCGGATTTTTTTCCTCACGTCCTATTATCGACAACGGGATGTTTTTCGTCGAAAAAAAAATCCGGAATTCCGGAAAAATCCGGAGAACGCCCATCTCTGGCGCATGTGTGATAGAGATAGTCCAACTGTAAAACAGATGAGAGAGAGAGAGAGAAGGGAAGTGTGGGTGTGGGTGTTTGTGTATGTATTTGACCCTTTGTTCTTTCTTTCCCTTAGATTCACTATGAAGAAACTGTTATGGAATTGGCGGCGCATCATTCCTCCGCTTCTACTTCAACACGTAATGATCCTATACCCTCATCATCTACTGCTCCCTCACCCCTTCCCTCCCTTCCCGCTTCAAGGCGTTCATCGCCACGACCTCTCCCAACTGTTACATCATTGCTAGGGCCAGTTACTGTAGTGGACACTGTCACCGTTGTCTATCCCGTCTACTTCAACGTGGGTGCCGCAGCCCTTTGATCAAACCCGTTCGTGGTCAGAACGTTGGCCATGCCTACCCTCATCGTTCCTCACTCAACCCCACCACCACTGCCCCAAGAACCCATGCAGGAGGAGGCCCGAAGTGAAAAAGAAGTCTATGAGGCAGTGGAAGATACCGAGACCGACCGTCAAGTTCAGGGATTACGCCACGTGCGTCCTGTTGTAGAAATAGCTCAGTTAGCAAAAGTGTTATATGACCTTGGGTGCCCCTTAGGTGAGTATGGTAGTGACCTCGGGTTACTTTTGGACATTCGGACACGACTTGAACATGGTTGTGGGATGCCGTAGCAGGCAGGGATGTTTTGAGGTCACTAGCTTATCTTTTCCCCTTATGTCATTCGTTTTTCTTGTGAAAAAAACTTCAATTGCGATTTTCTCAAAAACATATTTTGACACCGGTACATGAATTTCTCTGCTTATTATCAATCAATTTGAACAAAACTTGGCCTGTGTGACTCTAACTAAATATCTATCTTTTGTCAGAGCGGATTTTTGATATCTTTTCAAATTTTTTTTTTACTATTTTTTTGGGGGGCTGACAAAATGCCAAAAATGCATGCAAATTACGGAATAAGTTCAAAAATTATTTATGACGCATCTATTCCGCTTAGAGAAAAATCCCGCTGACAAAAGGTAGCTATTGTATTGAATAGTGTGTATGACGAGTTTCATGGAAATGCATCAAGAAATTACCGAGAAAAATGTGTACCCAGTTCTCCAAAATTACGTAATCAAAAACCCAATTGGCGGCACTGCCATAGCAACCATACAGTAAACACAGTTCTCTTACATCTTTTTCAGCTAATTTAGACATGCTGAGTTCGATGGTGGCAGTTAAAATTGTGTATTGAAATATAGAAAGTTGCCCTCAGGACCCACACCTCCCGTTAAAATTTCACAATCCCCTTAATATTCTTATATTTGACCTAATGAGTCCTTTCATTGATATAAGAAGAATTCTAATTGACTTTTAAAGAGAATGAAAATGCTACAAAAAAGCCGGAAATAAAACATACCCATCATTATCATTACACAATTTTACCAATATCCTTCATATCTGTGTTTGGTAAAAACCCAAACTGTAAACAAGCTTGCAAACCTTATCAAGTTAGTTCATTTTAATGTTCACACACCACATACCTCAGCTCTTCTACAGTGCCTTGTGAAACATGAAACTGACAATATGCCATCATACACTCATGGCAAAACTTGTGATTGCAGTCCCTAATGCGGAAAAACTGAACACCAGGCTTTTCATCAAAACAAACTTCACATTCATGATTATTTTGACAAAATTCAATATCCATCTGCTCTCTGTTGTGCCTGAAAAACAAGAATAAGATAATGGTCATGGAAAGGCACAATATTTAAAATATTGATTGAAGTCGTCATGTGTAGAATTATTGGGGTTTTGAATACAACGAACATGTTAGTCTTTTAGACATCTCACATTATGAAACTTAATCGTAACAATGTAATGGATTTAACACTTTTCTAATTCATAGAGTGTTTGTCAGAAGCAAGGGTTATAATTGTCCAAAAGTAATACATCTACATTTCAAACTAGTCACAAATAATTCAATTACAAAGCCTGATGAGTTTCCATATGGCTGTTTTAATATGACTGGAAGCATGAAATCTACAGGATCAAAGGAAAGGAAGAAGGCAAAGGAATGCAAGAAGAGAAGGATTTGAAAGGGAAAGGGGACTATGTGTCAGGACAGAGGCTACTTGACGGCTCTTGTTGGCATTATGCACTCTGAGAGCCTTTCTGATGAGATCTCACTCAATGAAATAATGTCAGCAACAACAGGCAAAGGCAAATCTTGGTCTTTAAAAAGGTTCATCACAATCGCACCTAACGAAAAGTCTCCTACTCTTACAAAGTGAAACCAGAACTAGTCTCCATAGTCTAAATGAATCCAACATTCACTGTTCGTGCCATATGGGATAACAGAGCATGAAGATGATAATAAAAGAAATAAGACACACAACATTATTTTCTTTTTCATGCATTTACACACAAAGGAAAATGACCAATATCTTGTCATTACACTTAAAGATTCCCCTCGCCCCACTCCTATATATTTGTCGTCATTTTCCTTGATAGATTATTTATATGGCTGTTTCTTATGCCTTTGGTTTTTGTTCGTTTTTCTTGTATTTCTGAATTTTCATGACATGGTATTATCGCCTGAAGTAAACCTTACTGAATCATGGCTGCGACAATTTCTCCAATTTCTCCTTGCATATCATCATCTTCATCCTCACTATCAGTCACATCCTGGCCTGATGACTGGTAGTCGGAGAACTGCACAGTCAGCATGTCTTTGATTCCCAGATGGCTAGACACCAGAAACAAAAGATCACAAGACATCATTTAATGTGTTGTCATTGTAAAGGGTAGAAGGGTTAGAACTTACCCTAGTGATGGGTACAAATATTTTTAAAATCAATTTTTTTATGATCTTCGATCTATTAAATGATTCTCAGAAGGAACAGTCAACTTGGATAAGATCTCTTATTAAATTACAAATTCACATAAAAATCAATTTGAATTCATCACACAAATTAACATTTAAAACTATCGTGTCACCAGCTAGGATGATTATGTCTTGGTGGACAAATCTTTTTCTTTTTGACCGATTAGTTTCTTCTTTCACAAACTTCCTTTATTAATGACCATGTTGATCTCTCAACGATCCAATATATAAAACCAATTTGGAAGTTGGAAAATCTATCGAGATCTACAAAGTCTTAAAACAGACAGATGTGTATAATAGTCCAAATACCAGTAGCGCCAAATGACACGCTGTCAAGGTGTGCATTCCACCGACTTATAAGCGAACAATAACAATCCTAAGATGATTTAAGACAATTGGTTAGATATAAGAAGGAAAGATTAAGTTATCTACCAGTAGTACACATCAATAAGTCATGCAGCAGAATGTCTTGGTAAGGTATGGACAAGATGCATAAAACCTTGGCAGACACTCACTCCAGGGCATTGTGTTCCAGCCAGTCAATCCAGGTGTACAAGATGGGCATGGAGCAGCCGTCCTCCCACAGCTGTGCCAACACAGCCCCCAAAGACTCGCCCTGTTGGGCATTCAACCACCCGCACGACAAGTGGAACGACGGTGGCTCACAGGATGGATATGACTTAGGAAACGTAACGTAAAGCAATATGGGGGACAAGTACTTCACTTCGAATGAACCAGTCCAGCGGGCACCTGTGCATTAAAAAAAAGCAAAATGACAGTCTGAGCGTAAATGTCAGGCAGTTACTAGATCTATCTAATGAAAAATTAATGATTCAACAGCACCCAAAGTCTAAAAGGGTATGGTCACAAACATTTAATTCTTTGAGACATAATCTCCATCTTTGAAAAAAAAAAAAAAAAGCTTTACTCCAGGAGGCTTCCCCTAAAATCTTAAGAAGAACACGGTGAAGACAGCATGATGTTAACAAACTGTTTTTATCTTATTATCGACAATTTGAAGATGTTAATGTTACATTGTCTTTGAATAATAGAAAAGTTCCTTCTAGGCCTTGACAGACTCAAAGAGCCCGAGCTTATCCCAATTTCTGTAGCGCTAAGCGGAACAGATAATACAAGATCATCACCCAGACAAGACATTAGTCTATCACAGGTTTTACTCCCCAGCCCTTGCTGATATTCATTTACACCTGAGCCGAGTGAAGCAATTGGAGTAAATTTTCTTGATCAAGGAAAATACACGATGGCCGCAGATGGGATTCGAACCCCATCCCTCTTGGTCAACAGTCTGATGCCCTAATCACTCAGACACCATGCCTCCTCTTTGAATAATAACTTCAATAGTATTATTAACAGGTCTAAATGTTAATTTGAGCACAAACCTGAAATGGTTCGGTTCAACTCTATCTTATTTGGAAGTGTTGGTGCATTTGTAACAGCTGCTGCCCCCTGGACTTCCTCTTGCTTTTCTGGAAGAATGACGTGGACACTTATCTGCTCAGCGACTGGCTTTACACAGACATTCGCCTTTTGAATATATATAGAAAAAAAAGGCAATTAAATTAAAAACAATAAGAGAAGGTATTAGATAGATGGAAAGACTCTGATTTCATGCTCAGTTCCATTTAAACTTGTTACATTGAATTTTAATAAAATCATCCATACTGTGATTCTGCACTGGCTTTCTGGCAATAGCTTTCCATAAAAAATTTTCAATCACAAGAACCAAATTTTTAATGTTCTTACCAGCTGTCTTAGAAGGACTTACCTTGTTGCTTTGTCATATCTTAAGTTCATTACCTCCTCAAAAACCTATGCCACAAGTTGTTTTTCTTTCCCTAGCACCCCACTTCGTACAATTGAAGAAAAAGTGGAAATGAAGTTTGGATTAAATAAATGATGACATGAAATTTGGCCGAATCCTAATGTGCCATGTTCAACAAGTCAAAATATTGCCGCCTTTGCGAAATGTTGTTTTTCTCCAATCAAACCTTTGTAAAGTGCTCACATCCACCGACTGGCCCAAAAGCAATGTAGAACACAGAATATGAATAAAAGCAATTACGATGCAACACAATATACATTCAAACCTGTCTTAACAGTCACCTCTGTGACACTATATATATTTTCCTGTGTACAGCAGCCACGGACAGCTATTTTATGCTGCAAAACAGCAATCTAACCTGATTTAATGGTCACTTACCTATAAAGCCAAATAAAGACCCGAAACACAGTATTAATCACATGTAGTATGTAGATCTACACGATATGATGGTATACAAACACATGTGACCATGAGGAAAAGCAGTATGAGTATCAAAATTTCATTGGCTCCACTATCTAGTTTTGTTATCGGTTTTTGAGAAAATATATAAGAAGAGTTAAGCTTGATGCAGATATCGAACAAGAAGTATTAACGAAAAGTATGGTATCTCTCTTTTCAGTCTTAACAGAACATCAAAGAGTGGTTCTGTTCATTACAGATATAGATCTAGACCTTATGTAAAGATAGTCACGTAAAAATAAAAAGAGAAAGGAATTCAAATTAAAAGAAAATGAGTGCATGTGGTAAACTGATGCCAACATTGCATCCTGTTTTCAACAAACTTTAAATTCAAGGAGCAGTTCGACTTCATGTAGACACCCATCAATTGAATAAGAGGTGCCATTTTATTAACAATGGCATTAAGGTGAATTAATGTGATTCATAGTCTAGATTTGCTATCGTTTTATTGCTTCAATATCCCAACCTGACATCAAGCAATTATTTCATTGCATCACACAATTTTCTGCCTCAATAAGTAGACACCTTCAGTAGAGATTGATGAGGAGAGCCATTGGTCAATTGCTCCACTGGGCGGGGCTGTTTATCTTACTGGTCTATAGCATTGGCAACAGCTCAGGGTTCAACGAGGTGGGTGGTGCTTGCATAGCATAAGAAACTAAGCTTTGCTTTCAAAGACTATCTAAGATTGATTTCAATCATACCATACCTGCAAAGGCTCAGGGTGGTGTTAAATCTTGTTTTATGACGTGGTTTATAAATTGCTTGAGGATACGGAAATCTATTCATGACTTTGTTCTTCATGAATGCGAGGTAGAATTTCAATTGTCACCAACAAGAAAACCCCCAAATCTTATCCCCATCACGGAATGCTTTAACTTAATGACAAATATGAACATGAGGTATTTCAACAATGTTTGTCATTTATGTACCCATTAACCAAGTGTCACCCAAAACAGCGACAATTCCCTAACAGTCACTTTTGTCTGCACCCTTGAGTGGCTGTTATGGTCAGGTTGGACTGTATTTGAAACAAGGCAATGTAATTTTTATTTGTCGGATACTCATTTACTCCTTGCTGACTGAAGTTTTTTAAAAAGTTCCTTCTAGGCCTTGACAAAACCAAAAACCCAAAGCTTATCCCAGTTTCCGAACTGTTAGGCCGAACAGATGATTTAAGATCATCTGTTGGACAAGACGCTAGTCTATGGCAGGTTTTACTTCCCACCCCTTGCTGGTACTCATTTACACTTAACTTGAGTGCAGTAACTGGAGTAATTTTCTTGCTCAAGAAAAATACATGATGGTCACGAATGGGATTTGTACCCCATACCTCTCGGTAAGCAGTCGACGCCCTAATCATTTGGCCACCGTGCCTCTGTTAACTGATAAAATCAGATGAAATTTCCTGGTTTAAAGAAAATACGCAATGAATACTATTAAAAGCAATATTTTATTACCATAAGTGTGAATAAGCTGGATGCATCATCCGTGGCTTCAGACAACACCTTCAGCCTGTCATCATCGTCTCCGTTAAAGATGGATTGAAGAGCCAAAACCTGGTGATTACATACCATGCAGATAGATTTATTACTTTAAACATAGAGCATAGATCGCTGGTCTAGAGTAAAATTGTTGTAAGTCCATAATTGTGTTGGACTTACAGCAAGATCGCTCTAGACCAGCGAGATGCTCTCGGTACAATGGCATAAAATAAGATTTACCACAATTCCCACGAACACAGATATATTCTATAAAACTCAAAAGGGTGAGAAAAAGACAATGAAAATGTAATCGTTTTTTAATCTTCACTTGCAGAGAGTAGTATATTAGATCTACATATTAGGGAATAAAAAAGAAGAATCTTTAAAAGAGTTTGCGCTCTTAATGTTTTCTTTTAATTAATTTATTTCTTAGTTTATGTATTTATTTATGTAGTACTGAAGTAATTTATTTTATTTCCTTTTACTTTTTTCTTTACTGTTTCCTTTTTTATTTTTCCTTCACCTACAAAATCTAAAGAACATATGAAGTCTTAATGAAAATTCTAAACACAGTAAAATCAACATGTATGTTATGAATACATTAATTTTGACATTTCCATTGACGATTGATATGAATACTTTGATTCAAACTGTCATTACAAATAAGGGTCCATAAATCAATCATCAATGTAATTACAATAGAATGACAATCCAGAACTTGTTAGTATCAGATCCACTCTAATTCCACGAGGGCATTTTAAAAAGAGTTCTCGTGTGCGCTTCAGAGGTGATACCAAAAAAAGATGTTGCATAATTCTTCTCTTGGGGTTTTCGAAATGCATGTAATTTCATGTCACATTAAAAACAAGTGTAATTTCTTGTTCTGGCAATTTTGTTGAGTTATTTCTTCGTCATGAAGTTTTCCATATCAGGACATCAGTTTACACAATGATGACATAATTGATGTCACAAATTGTCACAATTGTTGCATTCCTTTATCTGACAGCTGCTTGCCTGTATACCTATCAGCTGTAGTGCTAATATGTAAATGAAAAAAAGTAGCTGTTCTAAAGTTTCTCTGTATCAAGCCAACACATCTGTATGTGGGGAAGGGATTTTCCACCACTTGTTTTTGCTCAGCCTCTATGACTGGTCAGAACTATTCAGCTGTCTTATTAACATCAGTGTCCATCAATAGGTCCTTAATCTTTGCTTGGCTGAAGAAACGAGTCTTCTGCAATTGTCTTGTGTTTGATCTCCTTAGCACGAACTGAACATTCCATTTGTTGTGCAGCATAAAAACTTATCATGCTTCTATTTTATTTCAATTTTGTCTGAGCTTCAATTATTTTACTTACATACCTCATCCCTCTGTTCTTGTAAATTAGTCTCAAGGTCTTCATCACAGCTCATGTTGGCAAAATGGAATCAAATCTGTTGTAAGAGAAAATTATAATGGCTTGATCAAATCTAAGAATTCATGGGCAGGAAGTTGAAACAAGGTAATAAGCTGTAAATTACTAAATAAATCATAAAATCCAGTAAAAATAATACTTTATGACTGGTCAACAGCTGGAAAAAAAAGGTGTTATTATATATATCTGAGACAAGTTTTGTCATGTCTCTGAAGAATACGAAGGATTAATCAAATAAGACAATACAAAACAAAACAAATCATGAAAGATGTCCATGAGAATTCTAACCTCAAATTAATGAAAAAAGTAAGCAATGTTGATTTAAGTACCTTGCAAGAAAGGTGAAAATGCATATGTCCTTCAGCCATGGAAAAGATTATACAGTGGAAACCTGATATAGCAGGGATGGTGGGACCAGAGGAAAACCCCTGTTACATCCGGATCCTGTTAAATCAGATATACAGCTACAACTTAATACGAGGGAAATAAGAAAATCTTGACCACTCATCCATTTTCTCTAGCCATAATCTCTTGTATTACTTGGATTGTGAATTGGTGCTGTTGCTGCCACTACTATCCACTATCACTTGCAGAGTTGAAAAGAATGAAACAAAATTACAAATCCACTGCCTCCACTCAGGTATTATTATATCACACATATACTTCACACTACTACACATGGACTTAACACACAGTCACCAGTTAGCGTTGGTCCATGGCTTCTCTAACTGGTGCAAAAAAACACAGATTGTTTTGTTGTTGTTGTTATGTTGCTGTTTTTTTCTATTTTTTGCCTTCTTTCACTGTTATAAGCGATATGACTCTTTTGGGACCCTCTCATTGCCGATTTAATTTAACAATGATAAAGAGAAGAGAAAAACGGGGATGTGAAATATCCCTGTTATACCCGGAACTCCGTTAAAAAAATACCCGATCCTATTATAAATGGTTTCCACCATAATATCATTTACCTATTCATTGATAGGTAATTAGATATTGATCTAATCATTTCATTTATCAACGAAACATGAGAAATTTCCTTCAAATCATGCCTATGTATATAAATGATAACGGTAACCATACAACTGTACTCTATAATCTAATGTAAATCGTCCATTGGTAAAATTAACTGAAGCAGACCCACTTCCTGAGCATAAATAGCAAGCTAAAGTGACAATGAAACATCAACATGACCCACATTACAGAATCTCAAATCATTATCAAGCTGTAGCACAACAATACAAGATCTGAATATAATGCATACATCCCTGATTCAAAGGGATAAATGTATCACAACCTAAGTGTACAAGATAAACAAAGCCATGGAGCCAAACCAATTGAAGGTGTATGGTTGTAATGGAGGATGATCTCGAAGGCAATTTATTTGCTCCATTACAACAAGGCACCTTTAATTCTCGGCCGCTCGGCTTTGTTTACTTTGTACATTTAAATCACAACCCTGTATAATATTGAACATTCAGTCAAAAAAGCATATAGACTTACCTCAAGCCCTAAAGGAAGCGTTGAAAATATTTTTCTCCTTGAATCTGTGTTTTCTCTCAAACACTTTTTTTCTGTGTACATGTATATGACTTAGTCTGACAAAGTCTCATTTAAAAGGTTGAATGACCCCTGGAATTGTCACCTGAAGTCCAATGGTTTGATCAACAAAACAAATGACAAAATGAGGCTTTTCATGTTTTGTTGTTTTTGTGTTATAACAGTTCTTTTCCCCATCCAGTCATAATGAGCTAAAACGAAAAGGAAAACATATTATATTCCAATTTTGAAATAAATTGAATGAAAGAATCTTGCGATCAAAATGTGCTAACAATAACTATCTTAAATGCCATGTAGCATACAGAAAATAATTTTGACGATAGTATTGTTATAAATAAATTTACAGAATTTGAATCCATTTTATATGACTTAAGGAGGCAGAAACTTTGGATTATCTTGGAATTCTAACTTATCCATGAGGTCATAGCAATTGAAAAATGGTGCATAGAAATGGGATTGAAACACACACTGATGTGAATTATGCAAGAGAAGGAAAGCCGTGTAAACAACAATGATAACGGCATGGACTGTGCAAGAGAAGAGAAACGGTATTATACATCAATGAAACACAGACTGGCATGGACTACGCATGAGATGAAAAACGGTGTACAGAAACAGGATTGAAACACACACTGACATGGACTATGCAAGAGAAGAAAAATGATGTATATAAATGACAATGAAACACACTACTGTGGACTATGCAAAAGAAGCGAAACCTATGAATTATGGCTAAAAGAAAAACAGTGTATATATAAACAGCAATGAAATACACACTAAAAAAAAAGATGTATAGTATGCTGCCAAATGATACACCAATTCCTACGGTGTATATTTGCCACCAGTAAGTATACATCATTTTTTTGCGAAGTACCTTGCTGTGACTATCAACAATAAAAGGTCATGGAACTAGTGTTGTGACAGGCATCCGAGTAGGTCCGTTACCCGTGAGCAGATGCCCTACAGTGGGGTAACGAACGCTTAACTTTCGGGTAATTCATGTCTAACGGATCAACGGAGCACTAACAGTTCACTACACTACAACGGATAAGGCCAGCAGCTGCCCGTACGATGTATCGCTTGGATTGACTTCTACTCATCTCGCCGTCAGGAGAAAGAGAGGAGTGGTAATTAGATCTACTGCGACATGGGCATACAAAACACGAGAGAATAGTGAAAGTGTGGGAGGAAAGAAAAGGAAAAGACAAAATAAGACGAGCCGCGGGTAGTAGCTTCGGGTACCCGAAGTCCGCGGATCACAAAATTTTCGAGCACGATCCAACACTACATGGAACACCCATATTAATGCTATCTGCACCAACGCTAATAACAACATGAATTTCCTCCACAGAAACTTCAGCAGAAGCTGTTGCAAGACCAAGGAACTTCTGCATAAAGCATATTATATATGCCAGACCTATCCTGGAGTACGTTAGTTCAGTTTGGGACCCTCACACCCAATGTATCAACAAAATTGAATCGGTCCAAAGATGTGCCGCCCTCTTTTGCACAGGTACCTTCAGCAGGAAAGAGAGAGTTACACCTCTCCTCCATGACCTCCAGTGGGAGCCCTTGAGAGAAAGATGAGCAAAGACCAAGGTGACAATTTGGTACAAAGCTAAAAATGACCTCATAGACATTCTCTTACCTGAACCTGAGGCGCGCCCGACCAGAACCCAGGCTGAATACCCTACACCCTACTCCCGCACTATTATATTCAAACATAGTTTTTTTCAACAGCAGTGCATGCCTGTGGAACAAGATCCCATTCTCAACAAGAAAATTACCCTCCCTTTCTACATTTCAGAGTGAGATCAACAAATTGGGAGAAATTCCATAACCTGGAGCTAGTCAATTGGATATTTGAAACTACGACAATCTATGGAGATTTATTTGTTTACACTTGAACATTATGCATAAATCATCGGATATTTTAAGTTTAGGGGGGGTCCGGGGGTGAACACACCCCGTGGACTGGCTCTAGGTTATGGAATTTCTCCCAACAAAGTGACCGTAAGGGAGACATACTTAAATTAAATTTTAGACACAGAACTTTACACTAGGCTTAGGCTAATTGACAGCCACTTGTTGTAATGAAGCAAAAAAATTACCCTCAAGATTATCTTCAATTAGAACAAGCAGCCTTCAATTAATTTGTTAGACTGCTCTGCTTTATTTATTACGGTATGTATTCTTAGGTCTAGGGCAATTATTTTTTGGCAGTGTTACTACACACTGTTTTCAGTGATATACTTACCCACAACAAAGACTCTAGTTCTATATAGATTCAGCAACACTAAGGTCGATTATGAATCTGGCCTTTAGAAACCTATTGTTAAGTCCTGTGTCCTAAATTTAATAGTGAATGTTGTTACGTCTCTCTTAGGGTCAATTTGTTGATCTCACTCTGAAACATAGAAAAGTAGGGTAATTTTCTTGTAGAGAATGGGATACCATATTGCTCCACAGGCATGCATCACTGTAGAAAAACTGCAGGAATATACCACGAAGCTCAACAAATGATTAAATGCTGCAGAAAGTCTGGATGAAGCATCGGTGTCTCACTGAGGTTTGCTGGTGGGTAACAGGAGGAGCACATATGCCTTTGAAATTGGGAGAAATTCCATATAAGCTGGTGCCGACCTCCCACAGTAACTGGATGTCTGAAACTACGACAAACTGACAAACTATGGAGATCCATTTGTCTACATTTGGACATATGCAATTATCAGATATTTTAAGTTTAGGGTGGGGGGGGGGGGGGGTGAGCAATAGCAAACACACCCGTGGACGGGT
>JAUEKT010169813.1:0-13929 GCA_031762655.1 Doris verrucosa
AGAATGTGTGTAGGTGGAAGGAGGGTGAGAGAGGGGGGGGGGGGAGGCTAATGTGTGTGTGTGTGTGTGTGTGTGTGTGTGCCTGTATATGTCAGAGTAAGCGCACGCTTGTCCTTGGTGCTCTTTCCATGCCAAACCATCTGTTGCTCCATGGGTGACCTCGATGTCAGACGAACATCAATAAGCAGAACTGAACAATTTTTTTAAGTTAGGGGAAGGAGGAGCCCCAGCTTTCTTGTTTGTGGCTTTGCCCTTCTCTAAGTGTGCATCTGGTCCAGCCAAGCTCTCTCATTCAAATTAATGTAGACCAATGATGAATGATGCCATTTTGCTTCCAGTGCCAAAGCTAACGGCAATAAACTCAGACCCTTGGCGTCCTTTGTCTTCAGAGCTATGACTATTAGGTGTAAGGAGCATCGTTTCCCTCCCTTGCCAAGGAATTTTTTCAATATACTCTTTAAAAAAGTATCATCAGCAAAACAAGACGTCTAGTTTTTTTTTTTAAATCGTAAAAAGACTTGGAAAGCGATTTCATCTGCTATAATCACTATTACATCGCATGAAAGGTTTGCACTGAATACCGTGACAGCAATTTCATTCACATATGCACCATGAACAACATGAGCCAAGGGTGTTCTGGTTACTATTTATTGGCACAGGGATATGCATCTGATAATTGAAAGCTGAACATGGAAACTGAAGTGAACACAAAGGAATCATTTAAGATTGAAAACATTTTCCTTTATTTGATCAGGCGTAAATGGGCACATGTAAGAGTTGTAGAGTATTAAGATCACCCTTGTAATAGTGTTTGCATTTGGGATTAGCTATAGCTCATGAGCCATAATGATCAAGGAATTTAAAGTGTCATTAAGACTCGCGTGAAAATGTTAAAATTTGTGTAACTTTCAAAAGCTATAGAAACTTATTTAATATAGGGATGTAACGAAGACTGTTACTTGAAAGATTTCAGGTATTGAAGAACCATGAAATTTAGAATCTTAGGCCCAGAATTGATTCTAAAAGGAACCTGTCTAATGATCTTATTCAGGTCGAGATAGTATCAAAAGAAGGTTATTAAATCTATGTCATTACCTTTATCTCTTGATGTATCTATATTTATTGTATTGTAATGTAGTCGTGAACAAAGAATTCATTCCTCTTTCATAGTCTTTATTGCTTTGTTGGTAACATTAACATTCTTTGAAGATTTCACACCTGAAGGGTTTGCAGGAAAAGCGTTTTAATGGTGACAATTCATTGTTGTACAATTTGTTGGACCTGGTGTTAACTATCTCTAGATCTCACCTTTTGTCGGCTTTCCAGGCTTTTGAGGCCCAAAAGGAGCCATCAGACGTGCATCATTTCACAATCTCATCTGTTTTTGTCTGAAGTTCACCAATCCTCAAAGCTGTATTGTGCACACTGATAAAAGCCAAAAGTCAAAGACCGATTAAACACAGTTAATATGTTTTTATTTTGGACATCAGATACCTCCTCAAAGGAACTGAAGCAAGAGATTAGTCAACACAAGCAGATGGAATGCATAATCCTTTCTTTGTCAAATGCACGACCACAAGATCTTGAGCAGTTATTTCCTTTTGACTAATTATCCACAGCCATTTCACGTAATATCATATCATTTAACCTGAATCAATTTGGTTTGATTTCTGATTGCCACCTTCTCTATTTCATTATTCAAACAGGTGGTATGATGTGTTGGTGGAATTTCCCAAAGCTTTAAAAGCCATCAGGCCACGAAGAAAACAACCATATCTTATCCTAAGCAACAAGGAAAACTTACAGGTATGTGCCAGCTGATGGGCATCATTTTTGAGTCTAGTTTCTCTTAGAGGGGAAAAATGGGACAAAAGATTTATCACGTATAAAAATCATCTTTTTTTGCAGGATGTTTCTCCCTCTCAAGCATAGTTTTAAATATTTCCATTCTTCCTTTCACATAAAATCCTTTTTTTTTCAACATGCAAAAGAACATTAGTATTTTAAAAAATGGATATTAGTTTAATATCAGGTGCAATGTATCCCTCAATTATTTTTTTACCAGTAATAGTGTATGTTTTCAATTCCATGCTAATGATTTCTGAAATTCTTACCCTGTACAATAACATGATCACTTTTTAAGTAAAGAAGAATCAAACTAGTCGTTTTGTTATCTGTCAACTCCAAATTAACTGTAGACTAATCCCCAAGTTTCAAACTATCCAGATAATATCTAGTGGAGTTACCACTTATGAGGTCGCTTTGTTTGTTTTTTGTTTGGTTTTTGTTTTGTTTTCTTTCTTTAGTCTTGTAAGTAGTCTTTTGTTATACAAAATTATTTGGACATTCATCAATGTTGTCATCTCTCGAGCCAGATCATTTGTCATCTGCTTACAGAGCTATACCGCCAAGTGAAAACCCACTGTGTCATAACATGTAGCTCCATTGACTTAATGATTAGTATCATAACGATGAATCAGATTGATCCTATTAAGCATTGGCCAGAAAAATATGTAGTAGTATATGCTTAGTTTGACAGATGAATGCATTTGTGTCCAAATTTTTTGCACTCACTGTACTCAGTATGGCATCATGCCAATGAGTTGTTCGCAGATATGCCTGTTTGGGTTTACATTCCAGCCGTCATAATTTGATAAATTAATATGCTGTCAACTTTTCCATGAGAGGCTTTTGTCAAGGCAGACTAGAAATGCACCACAAAACAAAGGTATGCCTTTGAAGACGCAAGAAGCAAAGGAGTGTGTCTGTTTTATACATCTTATATCCTTGGACTGAATTTTTGGCCTTATACTACCTCCCCTTTCACTTGTTTTACATTTCGTGTTATTGAGCAAAACACGAGTTATCTCAAGACATTCCACCCTCTCCTATGTCTACACAACAATTTAAGTATGTCATATTGAGATAAGGAGGAATCAAAGACATCACTTCTTACCCCCCTTGACCTCTCCCAGTCATTTGCTCCTGTTTGGACAAACACTGACCACAGATTAGGTTATGCACTATCACACATACATGGTCTAAAGCAGAGATAAAAAGTGGCTTAGCAGCTGCTTCTCTTCAGTTTAGTGTGAGATTGCCCCCAAGATGTCCTACTGTCAACAGATAATGGCGCAGAGGAGAGCACAGAATAGTACCATCTGCTCTAGACTGACCATGGCAAGGATTTTTCATGATATATACATATAGTCTCAATTTGAGCTTTTGTTGATTTCAGATATTTCACCTCATAGAAATTTGATCATAAAGGAAATGTGCTAACGGATATAGTGTGGATAGATCTTGAAACTTAGTAAAAATGTGGTATAATCATCTGATCTATTGGTGTGAAAGACAGCTTGGTTTGATGTCCTTTAAAGTAATATCTGATTTTTAAATTTTTTTTTAAAGAAGCTTTTTATCGGTGATTGAGTTGTTTTGAAATCTTCTGTCACAAGACATTTATATATTTAATTGCATTTGGCAGTTTGTGGTATACAATAGTTTCTTGGCCGTGTGATTTGTGATGACCCCACAGCTATATTTCAATGAGAGAACCCTTTTTAAGAAAGCTTCATATTTGATAGGCTTAGATTTAGCATATTGATACAATGAATGATTAGATTAGATTTAGATTAGTCTTTGACTCTAGAACTTGGTTATAGATTTAGCTAGATCTAGATCTAGATTTCCCCATATGTAGTGTCAAAGTCACCTCAATCTTCAATTACAGGGAAATAAAATGGGGATGGGCCTAATTTTAAGCTAACGCCAAAAGTCTAGAACCACCTGAGTATTCTGACAGTCGACCATTTCCCTTTCTAGTTTCTGTAACCATGACACTTCATGCATATATGATATAGAGCTTTAAAGAACACCCAGTGGTTATTGATATCATATCTTCAATGTTCAGACTTCATTTCAGTTTATTTGTTGTGTCTCAACTCTGAGACAATTAATTGGCTTTCGGTATCCTGTACATTCTTTGGAAAAAATGTCCTTCTTTTTTACTTTTTGTCGATATCATCACCATTGTATGTTTTATTGTGAATTACATCATAATCTCTAGTGTTAATAACAAATGTGACCTGATGTTTTGTTTCTTTTGGTAACCATGCATAATGAAAGCCATTTCTGCATTATATTTTGTAGGAATTTGTTTTTGGGTTCTTATTTTTTATTGAATTTTTTATTTTATTTCTCCTTTCACTGTTTGAGTGATGACATGCTATACATTATTATGTCATTCTGCAACATTGTTGCAATTATAATCTCACACACAGGAGTTAAAGGTAGTCTTTTGATAGGAATTATGACACTTTTTCTCTTTTGCATCTTTATTCACTTTGAAAACACGACAATGAATGTATAGATTGATTACAACAGTATAACAGTCATCAAAATCTGTTGTTTTTTCTTTCTTTTAGCCTGACAGCGTAGATGGTAGAAAAGATCTTAAGCACGGCCGTTTTGACGTAGAAAAAGTGAAAAGTCGCAGTGAAGGACCCGTCTGCTCCACGTTCCGAGGGGTCAGAAGCCTCAAGCACAAGTACGACACCAATCACCAAGAGGGACTTCGCAAAAGCAGCAGTTTGCACGACCTTTCAACGGACGGGCAGGACCTCAGCAGAGACTTGGAGTCTTCTCGTTTCCTCAGCCGCTCAGGAGACCGATTGGATATTATGAGCCGTGACAGCAATTTCTCCCTGGCCAGCAGCAAGTCGCCTGGCCTGTCCACCAACCCCTACTTTACCATCCCCCGCAGTACTTGGACTCGCACCGGCCAACCCATTCCCGCCGCCTTTTCACCAAAGAACAACCAGTCTCACACCCTGACTTCATCGCATTTCAATTCCTCATCTTCACTGTCATCGACGTCGTCCACAAACTCTGCCGCCGTCGCGCGCAGGGGGTCCCTAGACGACCCACCCAGCTCCAGATCGTCGGAGAGAGGTGGACGGACTTACAGGGAGAGGTCCTCGAGCCTGAAGGAATTTTCCACCCAGCTCAGCCTTGCCAAGACCAGCGGTGACCAAATGGCTCAGCACAGTATAAGTGCGGATGAAACGGACAGCAACGAAACCGATGAACTTAAGGTAAGCTTATCAAAATGCTGGCTTTTTGGTGATGTTTTTTAGTCAATGCCAAAACTTTCACAGGAAAGCTCTTCTCTTCCTGTCTTTTAACGTTATTATGATTCTGCGCTGTTATGGTCTGCGCCTGCTGCCTCTTTTGACGTTTTACCCTTGTGGGGGTGTTTTATATCCTTGAAGCAGGCTTATCATTGGATTTATTTTGTTAAGGTTTGCTTTTGTCTTCGTACGCAACGCGATATGAATGCTTGTCTTCAAAACAATGGAACAAGTCAAATTCCAGGTATTTGTCATGTACTTGATATGATACATATGTTTTGATACTTCAATGTAGTAGTAGTAGTAGTTACTAGCACATTAAACAACTTTCTACTTACATCACAAAGAAAGCAAACATGGGTCAATTTGGTAAAAGATTCCATTCAATTCCTTAAACATATACCTTGTAGTAAAGTTAAAGTCACATTCTCAACACCAACTTTGATTTTTCTCTTATTATTGAATACAATCCCTTACTGTTGAATGGAGACTACTATTTTGAACGAAAGTGTGAATATTTAAGAAAATACTGGAAGATTTTTAAAAACAGTGGTCGTCAGCTATAGAACACCACTTGTAGAATGTGCTTTTAAGAGTGAATTTCTAGAACAAAAAATTAACCTTATACATTATACTCCTCTATAAGAATCTTCGCATATATGAATGCTGACTCAATTCACAGCCATAATGATTATGTCTATTAAAACAAAATAATTAAAATGAAATTTCTACAAGTTAAATACTTGCTGGTTTGAAATAATTAGGCGACTGTTGAAACGTAAGATCAATGTCACCTTTCTTTTTGCTGGCGTCTGGCCTTATTTGCTGAGCTGTGCAACCTAAACCGCAAGTCCTTTCCAAACAAGGTCTGATAGGCAGAGGCATGCAAGAGCCCTGGGTTGAGGGCTAATAGCCATTTTAAAAAGTTACATTTAAAAAGTCCCCAATGACAAGGGACACTGTTTATCCTGAGCAGTTAAACATGTAACAAAGAAAAGTCTTGAAAAAATCAAACTTAGCAAATTGCTTCAAAATTGTATACTTGTGCATCAAAAATCTCCTGTAAGTTTAAAAGAAATATGACAGCTCTCTCTCTTATACACTGTTACAGTTTGGTTTTTGTTCACTGCAACGTAAAACAAAACATTACTTATAAAATGTTTAGGAGTGAAAGAATTTCATCATCTTTAAATTAAACTTTGAGAAAGAGAAAGAAAGCTGCAGCATTTTTTTTTTTCAATCATAACATGAGCATTCGTTTTGCAATGTAGCCTTTCCATATTGCATGATGGGTAAAACTTTGTGATTTTAATTTATTCTGCATTGTGGATCTTGAATTACAATCAGGTTTCTCAAATGATTTGTTCAATTTCTTTCTTTATCTTTTTTTTGTTATTGAGGAAATACACATTATCCACATACATTCATTGCATTTTCATCCTTTCTCATTTCACATTGCATGAAGTTTTGTTATCATATGGTCATCAATTGGCATACCTTCATAGAGAAAAACTTTTATTTCTAGAAAAAATCGAGTTGAAATTTCTCCTCAAACACATTTTTTGAAATTTCAATGGAATAGTTTCAAACATTTTTCCAGTAAGAAACTATTGCATGTTTTAACTCACAATTTCATTATGTTGCAACTACTTATATATAAAACAAATTTGGCTTTAAAAAAACCCCAACTTAAATGACTAAAAATGATGATATGGGATATGCCAGGCTGATGACTATATATTATGTCAGTTATGATGTGTTTGAATGAGGATGGGGCAATTTGCATTTTTAAACATACTGCGTTGATGTCCACCAATTCTTTTAATAATTTATATCTAAGAAACTCTCATACCGGATTGTATGAAGTAAAAGAAAAGTAAGACTAAGCTTCTCTGAAGGGATACTGAAAAAAAAATCATATGGGATGAAAAATTGTGATAAGTGGCCCTTGTCACGTATTCAATATTTGGACTTGGAAGAAATTGATTTTATGGCTGTAAAAGTAATCACTTTTTTTATGGAGTATTTTAATTTAGCTCTGCGTGAAGCAAATTAAGATCCTTCATTGATCCTGTAAAGGGGCACTATGTTGCCAATCTAGAAAAAGAATATCTCATCAGATGAAAAATGTAAAGGTTCTCATAACAAAATTTATTGAAAGACAGTTTTGGATGGACATAATAGATAGATTGAAACTATCTCATCAAACAAAAATGACATCATACAGTCCTTCCATAACATTGGTCATAAGTGTGTGACTGGTCTTTAGTACCCAATGGCTGCCTTGCGATTATTTATCTATTGAAATGGGCATTTTAGGCTTTTTTCCATTATTTTTGGGTAAATAGAAGAAGCAGACTGAATCAAGAAAATCCCCTTTCACGAAATACAAACACTTTAAATAGTCTGATCCGCCTATGTTCTACCATTTACCTTGTCTCCCATCAACATCTCACACACATTTCACCTCCATGCCTATACCCACCCCTCACTAGCACATGCCCGTATTCAAACATTTCTCTACCTGTCCGTATAGATGGCAAGAAGTTCCGAGCTAAGCGCAGCTGGTCAGACATATAGTCTGGCCTCGTCCTCTTTTAATCCTGCGTCTTCCTCCAGCAGCCAGTATGAGGCAAGTATTGGGCTGCATGAGGCAATCTAGCTGTAACTCTTACTGGCAGCTCTTGGATGCTGTAATGACCTAATGTCCTAGTGGCTTTGTGTTTTACTCTATTTGGTTTTCGCTTTTAATTGTATTAACCCTCACCAGACTAGAGCACTCTGTACGTCTTTCTTAAAGACCTTCCTCTTAGTCGTTCAATGAATGAAGCCCTAACTTGATAGAAGAGTAGCATCATTTAAGCGGAAGATACGGCTTAAAAAAAACAGCATTAGTAATACTTGTTTTCAAACCTTCACAAAAGTAACATCTTTTTTTTTTTTTAGTGTTGTGTGTCTTTCAACAGCTTTTGAAATTGCTATAGACATATCTAGTTGTAATTTTTAACAAGTAGAATTCTGTTTTTCTTTATTGTTTGTTACAAAGCTTTATGGGTAGGCAGTGGGTTTTGGGTTATTGTAACCTCTTATTTTCCCGTCGCCTTTTTTTTTTTTACATGTACTATTTATCTTTGTGCACTAGTATAATTGTCTGAGCTCACATATCAATTCCCATTCAAACATCTTTCCTCCTTTCTGACGTTGGTATTGAACAGTGCCTTCATTATTGGTTTGACTTATTTTTATCCTATTTCTGCTTTACTGCTGTTTTTTTGTTTTGTGGTCATTTTTTCGCAGCAGTTTTTATTGTATAACAATTTTACTAGCTTAACATTTCCAAATGATTGCCTTATCATGGACATATTTTTTTATCAGTTTTGTCTCTCCTTTCTGTTTCTCTCATCGTGTAAAGAAACAAATGTTTTTATTAATGCATTGACATTTTTCATTTCAGCTTGTGTGCTTTTATATTTGTTTGTTGTTGTTTCCTCTTTTTTTTTCATGGATGTGATACTTGGGTTAGGAGGGTTACTTATTCACAGTCACAACTCTTAAAACTCACCTAGACTTTCAGAAAATTGCATTCTAAGAGGTTTGATTTCATAAACCTGAAAGTAATTGCCTCTGTTTATGCTTAATAGCGTGTTTGATACTTACTTTTATCTGCACAACCATAAATGTTTTGATGGGATAAAAAATAAAATTCATTGGCAAAACTCTTACAAGGAAAAAAAAGAGCTGTGAAACAACCCAAAGAGAACTCCCTTCATTTCATCTTAATTTAACACTGAAATGGGCGTAGTACCTAGCACCTCTAAAACCTCCGTTCTGTTTCAATTTATTCTGTGTTCATGTATAATTGGCGGAAGGGATGGGTAGGGCTGGGGAAAGAAGGCCATATATACAATATGAATATAAGAAGAAGAATGGTGGTACAGAAATCATTGAAATTGATGTTGAAATATTGCAAAACTATCCAATAATACCATTCTAATCTTTATCTATCTCCATTGAATAGATATGGCCTTTACATTATTCATGTATGCTTTCAACTTTTTCTCTTATGTAATGGATTAAAAAGAAATATTTCCAGTATTACATCATACTTATACTCTTTTCGTACATAATCATAATCATTATCTCTAGTTCAAGTAAGACAACATACATTTTACTTTCCTTCTAGATGTCTTTTTGACATATGACGGTTAAAAACAACTTCTTTGATAAGTAACTGCATTTAATATGTTAAAGTGTTGAATGCTCATAAAGCAGTCAATTACATGTAGTCATTCTTACAAATATTGCATTTCCTTTTGTTTAGATTGTGAAAAGAAGTCAATGATATTGACACTTAGTATATACAATGCTTTGATATCAACCAGACCTTTTCAAAGCTTAATTGTAGATAATTAATCTTAAGGGAAGGGAATCACTGAGTGAAATTTGTACAATTTTTCTTCATTTTGAAAAAAATTAGGATTGTTGAGTACTAAAACTTTAGTCTTCCATGAAGGGAAAAGGAATCCAGACAAGTATTTTAAACGTCTTGCTGCCAACGATTTCATGTCATCCATTTGAGGAATGGAAGCAGGAAGGAGAATTATTGCAAAGAGAAAAGTTGTAAAAATTCTTGCTAAAACTTTTTAAACAGTTTGTCAAATGATCAGTTTCATATTGAAACCTTTTTCTTTACAGCCAGAATAACATTCTAATACTTTGAGATGAATGACATTCTATGATATATGTTAGGAGATTTTAAAAGGAAACCAAGATATCGAGAAGGAATTTATATACACCTATGAATTTGTTAAAGTTCTATCATCACATTTTGGTTTTATCAACAGGATCTTGTATATATGAAGAAAGGATGGCTTATTAAACATGCCGACACAGATAAGGTAAGTTTGTCAAACATATATCAACATATAATGAAAGCATTTCAAATAGGGTAACCGTTATTTAGCCAATTTTATGAATTTATATTTTAAATTCCATCTTCATGGCTTGCAATTTTTTTGGAATGATCGTTGTTCTGTGTGTCTAGGTTGTTTTTTTGCATTCTTTTTACTTTCATCTTTTGTCCTCAAAATGTGTATTCATTTTTGTCATTTTTAGTATGATTTGTTATTTTGAATATCAGGCAATGCATTTTCGATTGCTCCTTACTCCTCAGTGAATCACATTCTCCCTCCCATCCCCTCCTCCTAATGTGGCTTATCATTGATTGTGAAAGCTTTCATCTTGTGCAAAATATTTTTTCTTCACATCTTCTCATCTCTTCTTTTTTTTTTTTAATTTGTATTTCACACACTATCACATTTTCATCGATCAAATGGTTGGGGAAAAAAGGGCCTTTTCAAAGCTTTTATCTGCAGATATCACCAAGTTTAATTTCATACACTTAAAAGTTCACTTTTTTCCAGACATCAATTTTACACTTTTTGGTTTTGTGGTGCATTTATTCTTCAAATTTTCTACAAAAGGAGTCACGTAAACATTGGTTTGTGCTGGCCGGAAATTCTCTACGCTATTACAAGGACGCAAAAGCTGAAGAGTGCAACATCCTGGACGGGCGCATAGATTTATCATCGTGCTTTGAAGTGTCAGAGATAAACACTCACAGAAATTATGGCTTTAAAATCAAGGTGCGCCCCATTATTCTTACGATGACTTGTAGTGAACATTTAAGACAACAAGAGCGTTAAATGATAATGTAAAACAAAGAAATAGATTGAGATTTTAAAATTATCGGACGAAAAAAGTTTAAATCTCATCTGCTGTTTTTCGTTCACTGAAACAGGAAACAGAAAATATCTTAACATTGGACTGTATTTGTAATGAACTTCATGTGCCATATATTGTGACACAACGTAATATAACGTTATAGGCTTAACTGAAGCAAAAATTCAGTACATCTCTCAAATGACAAAAATTGTGACATGCCAAGAAAGAGTAGTCCAAAGTTACCACAGTATTTTATGATAAAGCCCATTATAAAGACATCTCTTTAACTTGCAACTTGGTTTATTCTAACATAGCTGCCAGCATTGACCATATTGATAATGGTTGGGTTTTGTTGTTTTGTTTTGTTTTTCTGATCCTTTCTAAATTTCGCCACTCTTGGCGCCGGCAAGCAGACAAAAGAGTAAATTACCAGTATATTGTCATTACGTCCTGTTTTTCAACTTGCAATGGTTGGCAGCTATGTTGTGAACTCATTGGCATGACTCCCTCTCAATCTCCCTCTCGTTCTCCTCAACCCGCTCCCCTCTCTAAAACCTTGAACAGACGAGGAATGGAGAGTACGTTCTGGCTGCCATGACCTCTGGCATTAGAAACAACTGGATGAAGGCCATCCGCCTGTTCATGGAGATCCACAATTCGGCCTCTCACAGGGGCGTAAGAGGATCCTCATCAAAGTCCGCGTCCATGTCCTCTCAGAAGAGAGCTCTGGACGATTTCGAAGTTAAGTCTGGAGCTGCCACCATTTCAACTGCCGCGGTGAAAGGAGCCGGCGGGGAAACCGCCTTTCAGCTGGTGGGACGTGTGGAGCCTCAAAAGAGAGAAGTGCAGAAACCAGCCCGACGCCATTACTCCGACGTTAATCCGGGTAACGTGAGCCAGGTCCTTTCGGTGAAAGAGTTCTCGATCGGCCTTGATTCGCCTTCTGATTCACCCTCGCCAACCCCTAGAAGTAGTAGTAAGGGCTACTACTCTCACAAGAATTCGGCAAACACTGAGTTGTCAAAGAGATCCCCGGCTCCGGAGACTGGAAGCAGGATCCCCACTTTGAAGCGATTCGTGGAGGGAAGTGAGCATCTATCCCCGCCTTCCTCAGTTTCGCATGCTGCTGATTATGACCAAAGCAAGTCCTCACCCAAACGATCTGTCACCAGTGAAAGCACTAAGGAAGAAGTTAAACGAGAGATGATGAGGCGTGCGAAATCTCCAAGCGCACGAGTAAAAGAAAAGTCGCGTTCCTCAAAAACATCCAGGCTTCACATGCCTGTAGCTGTCGTGGATGACGGCTATAACTGGAGCACTATTGCCTCTGATACTGGGTCTGACGCCTTGGATGAGCCGTCTTACACAGACATACCTATGTCAGAGGTAGATTTAACGAATTCGCTTCTCCTTTTCATCATTTACACGCCTCTAATCGCTCCCTTTTGTTTAATCGTCCTTTCAATTTTTTTTATATTTTGCTTATGGCTTTGGTTTTATTTCCTTGGTGTATGTCACCGCTTGGACTGCTGATGTTGAATCTTTCCATTAATACGATATTTAATTCTGTGTCGTTCTACTCTTTTTCCTCTGTCTGAATTTAACCTCCAAGGCATTTGAAAATAACAATTATCGTTAATGGGCACACTACTAATTACAAATATGAATATGAAGATAATATTATGCACTGATAACAACACATTGTCATTTTCATAAACCGATTCAATTAAATATGGACAAACAGAAATGGTTTGGGTTTGTTTTTGATTTTTTTGTTTGGGTTTGTTTTTTTGCTTTTTCTTCTTCACTTTAATTTCAAATTAATTTATTTTGAGACAGAGGTATAAAAAGATGACACATTTAAGATTTGTAGTTAACAACAGCTCGATTTATTTTTCATCCCTAAACATTGCCAATCTGCAAGAGAATAGTTATTATATGATATGCACCCCCACGCTTGTTATTAGCATTGTTAAAGGACATATATGACAGGGTCTTGGATTCATTTCTCTAATATCCTTTGTACGTTTGATGAACCGCCTCATATTTCCTCCTCTCCTCTTCCCTTCCCGTAACTCCCATTAATTTGAGTCTTTTACTCAGTTTTATATTCAACATCTAAAATTGAATTATTATTATTATCATTATTATTATTATTATTTTATTGTTATTATTATTATTATTATTATTATTATTATTATTATTATTATTATTATTACTATTACTATTACTTCTACTTTTTTTTAAATAAGTTACTCGTATTGGGATTTAATGTTGTTCATCGCTTTTGTTGTTATCCTTGAATATCAAATAAAGCATCTCTAATTCCCCTCAGTTTCTTGCACTCGAAAGTAAACTGCTCAGTCATATGAATTTATGATATCCCACACTTTGATCTCAGAAAATCTTTGTTTTGATATATGTGCTTCGTGTTGACTTGTGGAGAAGTAAGACACCAAGCTTTGTTTTGTTTTTCCTATTTTTTTCCTGTCAAATTTTTGTCAAGATTCTAATCAAGCCTTTTTAAAATCATCCCATATCGCTACTTTAGAGACTTTATGATCAGACAATGAGGAATTTCCATGTAATTAGCATTCTCTCCAGTTGATGGAGATCATGCTTAGGTGTGACGATCCAAACTTTTTTTTACAGTTATTTATAGTGGAATGTATCTTGTCCTCATTGAATTTTTAGTAACAGACTTATGATATTTCTGACTGGTAAAGCTTTAGTTTTATCCCCTTTTAACTGATTCGATTTTCTTGAGTTGTCAGAAATTGAGTTTTTATTGGATTTGGTATATCTACTTATGTAGCTTCTAAAGCATAACCATGTCATAATTCTTCCTTATCAATTTTCTTTCTATTAAAATATTACTAATCAGATCAGTTTTACAATAGCAAACAATGAGTCGCATGCAAGAAGTTGATTATTTTCCCCAGCAAGAGAAAACTGACTTCTATTCTTAACTTCTACAGGTTAATCTCTCTTTAGATTCTCACATTATGATTTTAATATATATATATATATATATATATATATACACATACATACATACATACATACATACATA
>JAUEKT010170923.1:0-13908 GCA_031762655.1 Doris verrucosa
TACTCAATTACACCTGAGTCGAGTGAAACAATTGGAGTAAATTTTCTTGCTCAAGGAAAATACACGATGCCCGTGGCGGGATTCGAACCCGGAACCTCTCGGTCACCAGTCCAATGCTCTAACCACTGAGCCACCCTGCCTCCAGAACAAATCATAACAATTATTTGTTTACTTTACTTTTTATTTTTGACTTTCCTTTAAAAAAATTGTTGACCCCCAATAGGCATTAATAGTATTTTCTTCATGATGGTGAGCCCTTTCTAGATATAACCTTTTGTATAGCATCTCAAATTCTCTATCTGCTATCAACAACTCATTCTGCCTTTGATATTTAACTGTCTAGCCAGTTTTAAACTTTCTGGCTCTGGAAAGTTTGCATCAACCTATTCCATTACTTTTATTTAACTATCCTAAATTCTCCCATTGCTCCACTTGACTCGGGTGTGAATAAGTACAAGCAAGGGGTGGGGGTAAAACGTGCGATAGACTAGCGTCCTGTCCAGGAGATGATCTTGTATCATCTGTTCCGCCTAATGCTACAGAAACCGGGATAGGCTCTGGCTCTTTGGGTCTGTCAAGGCCTACAAGAAACTTTATTTACTGAACTATCCTAAATTCACAGCTTTATAAAGCTTGAACTTTTAATTTCAAATGCATGCTTTGCTTTTCTAAATATTTCCCAGGTTTTTCAAATTGTTCGTGGCAACGATGAGAAGATAAATTTTAAACTAATTTTAAAAATGTATTGAACTATGGAATCATGGTAGCTTTTCTAATGATTAAATAATATTCATAGTATATAACTGTGAATTCTATAATTAAAAACAATACAAACATTTTGTAAAATGTCAATTACCGATCCTGTCAAATTCTTTTGCAAATGCCTTCATGAGTCGTACATCATCTTGGTTGAGTTGTAGTAGCAGCGGTGGGGTGATCACTTCCCTTTTGATTCTTTGTGGTCCAGATTCCTCTTGGGACTCATAAACATCTGTCAATATGAGAGAAAATAAAAAGATTATTGATTTACACTGGATTTTTTTATTTTCTCAAAACTACAGATGCTATCTTTTCAACTATGTGCTGGTTGACCTGAGCATGGCACAATTTGGGATCTGATGACATTTCCACAGTTGCCAACCGTCCCGCATTTTGAGGGACTGTCTAGCATTTCCGCCTCATGTCATCAGCATCAAACTTTGTGCAAATTTGCATAAATTGGTTTATTCTTTTACTATGTGATAGCTTTTATTAGTACTGTTGTATGCACATATCTACAAAGTGTAATTCTCTTTTCTCCTTCTCATTTTGAATTACTATTACTATTGATTATTTCATGATGACTCCATATAAAGTGTCCAGCATTTCGGACTCAGCGTTTCAGCATAAGGATTTCAATTTTCATTGATTTTTTTCCACTCCGGGTTTATTTAGACATATTTAAAACAGGTTGCCAAATTCCCTTTTGTGGTCACATTATCAAATTGTGATTTCAAAATGAAAATATTGCAAGGAGTTTTTTTTGTATATTCTTCAATGTTCACGTCTAAGATTATTTTGTTCCTTACACCAAAAGCTTATAATTCATACTCTTACAGGCCTAAAAAAAAGCAAAAAAAAAAAAAAAGAGCTCTCGCACAAGAAAAAAAAAACGAAAAAAAAAGAGGAAGATTTGTAGGGAAACTGCTGGAAAAAAGTTGCCATTATGAACAAATGTGCCCACAAATGATTTTGTTTATCTATTTAAAATTTACACTTTTGGCCATACGTAGTCATCTTAAAGTGAATTTAAGAGGAAAATAGCAAGTTATAAAAATGAAGGAACTAATACTATTTTCTTATTTTTTTCAACTTGCTGTTTCCTCCTGTTGTATACAGTAGAAGGAAAACAAAGAAAAGCAGTTCAACTAGCAGCCTCTGCTAACCAACCACAAAGCTCATTTATGCAAAAAAGCAACAGGCAGCAAGAAAGGTATACAATTTGAAACCAGACCTTTGGTAAGTGATTCCAGACGAACTCTTTCATGTGCTGCGTGTTGATCAAAGAACACCAGCAAAGGTGCACATGCTGAAAATAATAAAGGATGAGTAGGGAAATTGTGAGGTGCACCAGAAGTAAAATTTCATTTCTCAATCCCAATATGTGTTGGAGATTAAAGTTTAACAAACCAATAAAACAATATTTGGTAAAAAGGAGATAAATCAATGTCCTTATTTAATTCATATATTTCAATGTAACATTTAACATACATTGATACCATACATATTATATTTATAAAATAGTTTACAAATTGTATTCAAAGAAATTGGAAATTTTTACCCAAAACAATTCAAGTATATAAACTTATATAAAAAGACAACAATATAGCAAGAAATTAAATTTTCATTCTTTGAAATACTTCCTATCATATCACTAGTTCGTTGATTCGAAATTGGACTCAAAGAGTTTTGGGGAAAAGCATTAGAGCTAAAATAATAATACCAACCTTCACAACTTGATGATGACGCATCCTCCTTTGGTGAAGTTTGTTTCTTTTCAATCCGACAGGCAATGAATTTATCATCTACCTGGCCTAAGACCTTTATTGAAAAGGATAAAATGAATGTCAAAACATATCTCTGGTATGTTTTTGATGCACACATTTTCCATCAAATGAAGTGAGAAAGATTCATGAATGTACTGTATCAGAAAACTGAAGTGGGCCTTTACACACAATATTGTAACAACTATTTTCCCAAAACATGATAAATAAATGAAGTAAGAAGACTTGATTGTTTTTAAATGACACCACTACCTGCTATTCAATTGGAAAAGTTTTTAATATTTTTCAAAGCTAGGCTGAAGTTTTTGTATGTTGAACTCATTGTATATTTCAAATAACTTTGTTGAGTTCAATTTGCTTTTGCTCTCTGAAATTTACTCCATTAAGAACTTTCAGACGTCTGAAGATGGTTTTTGAGAAGACATAAGATGTAAAGCAGAAATGAAAGAGTGAACAAAATATGGGATAAACAAAGAAAACCCAGTAGTCTAGTCAGTTGCAGACATTGAATTGAGATTTGGACTGGAGAGAACTCAGTTGTTGTTTTTTAAACATCTTATAACAAACATACAGGCTGATCACTTTAAAACAAAGAAAATCTATGACTGAGTGACTCAAAACAGTTAACTTTTATCTCCATTGACTCCCAGATTTAAATCTGGAGCCACTTGCGTAATGAATCATGTTTACAAACACTGAGTAATCTGTGCTTTCTGTTGATTTTTCCCTATTTTTCATGAGTTGCTATATAACCAGGGAAATTCATAAAGAAGTCATACAGTGAATCCTCACCTCAACACACTGCAGCATATCCTTGGTGAACTCCACATGACTGGGTGTGTTTGCTTTGGTCTTGGCATTGGTTTTATCACCATTATTGAGAGACAACACAGCTGGCTGTGATAAAGAATACATGCGTTAATATTCCGAAAAACATAAAAAAAACCCAACAAATTTTCTCCTTCTCCGTCCACATACTGTACAACAACACCTAAAGATGGACATGATGAACACTTTAACATTTACATGATGACAAAAATTTGCTTTCAAAGTCTATTGTTAGATGGGAGGGGAAAAGGAGCATCATGTAATCTTTAATATCCTTTATCACTGCGTGTTGTTTTCAAAATACAATTCTCTCCTACACAATAATATAGTAATCAGTATTCTACTGTATGTTCTATCTTGTCTGTAAAGAAATAATGCCTCAAAGTAACATTTATAATAGGACAGAAACACAAGCTGCCTTCATATTGTGAAATGGACAATTCAATTAAAAAAATTATTTTTTTAAAGAAATAATTAAATAGTATTAGAAAAAGCTTTGAGCAATTCTCTTGAGTAAGTGTAGCTGTCTTTCAACTAAAAAATAAACTTTTTAACCGAGGGCCAATGGGTGTTTTGCATTCGAATAAACAATTCCAAACAAATCTTTAAAATCTTGCTTCAGATTATAGAGGCATTTACAAACTATAACCTCCAGTCAAGAAAACATGTAGACCAGAACAAATTGAGCAAACTGTATAAATACCTACTCACCAATTTGTATTTCAGAAATACAGTTTCTGTCCATTCACTTACAACTGATGCCACATCACCTCCTTTGTCAGCATCTGATGCAAAAAAACAACAACAATCTATTATGTCAATGACAAATATTGTACTTCATTATATACCAATATTTATGATTCAAGCTACAGGCTATAGGTATTATTATTACCATCAACATTCACATTTTAACTTTTCTATTAAATATAAATAGGAGGCTGCCATTTCAATCATTTAGTCATAACATAAGATAAGCTTTCATGGAATGAGATTGAAAAAATGACGTCAGATACCATTTCTCGAATATTTTCACATGTGTTTTCAAAATTTATCATCAGCAGGAGAAGAAAACGAATGGACAAGTGAATTTCATAGTTTGATTCTATTTTCAGTGAAAGATAAAAGAAAATGATGCTAAAAGCAAAACTGTTTTCATTTCGTAGATGTAGGCAAAGATCTAGCTTTTAGTTTTAATGTAGTATAAAGTTTTTCACTTATCACTTTATGAATATATGAGATGCACAACCATTTTATCAATATATGATATGCACCATACTAAGACAAATAAAATTTCCTTTGAATGATTAATAAAGTTTATCTTACACTCATGTTAGCTTATCTCGAGCACTGTATCTGTCAGAATTTATCAGCATATTAAAGCAAAGAAGTTTTGTCGTCCCATATTACAACATCATGATTTTATGTTCAAACTTCAGTAATTAAATTTAACTTAAATTCATTCAACTAACATACTGAGGAAAGGAGCAATTCAATTTTTTTTCTTTTTACAAAACCTTAAATAACAAAGCCAGTAGAACATACCATATGTAGGAGTTTTTCCATCCCGCCATTTAGAAAGAGACGGCGGATTTTCTGTGTTGTTACTACTTCTAAAGACATCAGATTGCTGCACATTTTCATTATTAGCTGAAATAGGACAACATACAATGAAAAAAGTGGAAATCTGTAAAAAAAAATATTTGAAAATTACTACCTGAAAAACCTCCTTGGAGCTAAACCATTTGTTTATAAAAGTATGAATAATAATGATAAAGCTTCATAAATCAACATAAACATGAAATATATCTAAATGTGTTGGTGGCTCTGTGACTACATTGTTAAACTTCAGATCACAAGCTCTCAGATTGATTCGTAGTCAGCCAGTTCTGATATAGTCTTTCTCAAAAGGTATTTCATGCTGTTTTTCCCCCCAAAACACCCCAAAATGCTTGACACACATTTCACTACAAGAGAATCCTTGGGCGTAAAATTGCATTACATTGTGCAGTGCAGTACTCTACACTGTAATGAAGGAGGGGAAGTAAGAAGCAGACCTGATGGAAGATGGGTAACTAGAGATAAGGAAAAATCAAAGAAAGGGAGTAATCTTGGGGAACATTCCGAAGGCTTACCACAACAAGGGACAGTGGAGAATCTTTGCTGTTGGCCTACAAGCAAGTACTGACAACCAATGTCAACAAGTAAGTTAATGTACGGGACATTTCCTCCAGGGGGTGATCCTTATCACTTGTTACAGTTACACTTCTGACTATTGAGACTGATGGGCACTCATGGATTTCTTTAAAAGCTTTACTTTTAATATCATTACATTTAATATGAATCATTATGTTTTCTGGAGTTAGATACTAATACTAAACATCTAAAGCATGTATGGAGCAGTCTTCAATACCCCTTTACCAAAGTGCTGAAAACCGATGCATTGTAGAAAATGATAATCCTGACAAATAAAAGACTTGTGAGAAACATTCCCATATGGAACACTATTAAACGTACTAGATGGGCCTAATATTATACATGATTGTTTATAATCGTTTGATTTCGATAGCAACTCCACTTTTTCTAATTAGAAATTGGCTTTAAATTAAGAAAATTCTACTTAAATGTTCCAATTGTTCATGAACTTCAACTTACGCCCAAGTGCCAACAACTCATCTTGTTCATTTGAGTCCAACTTTGACCACTGCTCTTCACTGATGGAATGACCAGACTTGCTGTTCACATAGACTGATGTGCCTGTAATCATGAATGAAGAGTCATCAACAGCCAAACCACTTTGAACATCAAAATAGAACACTTCTTTTAATAAATAACATTTTAAAACTATAATTTTGTGAATTAAGATATTTTGAATGTCAAAGGAAAATCTTTACTGATTTATCTAATGAAAACTGATTGTCTGCAACACCTACAATGATCTTAGGCTGAGCTTACAAAAAAGACTTCAGATGGAGGAGAAGTGAGCTATACAAATATAATTATGTTAATAGTTGAGGGAAATGGGTATATCAACATTACTAGGCAACGACCAACCTCAAGGAGAAACAATGAATCGTCATTGACAGTGAGCTAAGCAGTAGATATAATGAAATACTGAAGATAAATATTGATTCATTATTGCATCACGCTTTGGAGTTCATTAATAGAATTTTCTTCATTCTAAAAAAAATATATATCATGTATTTTTATTGTCCTTGTATAAATTCTTACTAAGTTAAGTATTTGATGGGTGCTAGAAGTAGAAGTAATAATAGTAATAAGATTATTGGTAATAAAGCAGCAGCAGCAGCAGTAGAAGAATGAATATATACAAAAAATGTGATCATATTTAATATCATCTTCTTTTAAAGAATTTTTTTTTCTTATTCGTAAAGAGAGATAGATCTATACTTCTTACATGTATTATATTTAACATTAAACATTCTGAAAAGTTCACTTTTATCCTCATATTTAAAGTTATATATTTCAAACGTACTCAGGGTATAGTGTATGTACAGAGTCAATACATATAAATTAACATATTTCTATGTCGATCAAAAGCTATCATAGCTTAAAGCTTTTTTTTCTCACGTGATAACTATACATAAGAATTTGTATTTATTTTATTCATAATCTAATTATGCAAACGTAAACTTATTATGCCAACTATAAATAAAACTTTAGAATTTTTTAAAAACATTTATAAGAGCGCTGCTATTCCTCTCGAAGTCACTGACATTTCATCCCTATTATTGTATTATGTATGCTCATATTGTAGCCATTGCTTAAAACACTAATTACTGTTCAGAGAAAATAAAAGTAAACACAAAAACAAAATAAATGGATTTTACTGTAAATATGTTAATTACCTGACATGGGCTGGGTAACACGGCGCCAAGGACTCACTGCCTCACATTCATTTCCATTTGTCTGAACCATGTTGGTGTCAGTAGCCATTGATGCTGTCTCAAATCTACATTCTTTTTCTACTGGCATTGTTTCATGTAAATCTTGAATGTCTCCATCAACTTTATCAGATGCTGGCTTTAAAGACTTAGTCACAAGACTGGACAACAACATAAGCCTTTTATTTTGAGACTCAAGTCGATAGTGTGATGTTACAATTTCATCGGCATTATTTGGTTGTTTCTCAAATCCTACATTTTTCCGGTTGCTTTTAACCCTGTAACAACTTCCATCATCATTTTGATTAGAGTTATTGTCACTTTCTGTTAACTCTATATCTGAGGGGCAACGCTCACTTTCCTCTCCATGAACAGTCAACTGAGCATTTACATCTTCCGTTACATTTTCTGATTGCCCGCTGAGGGAAGAACTCCTCTTACTGGGTATGCTTGTGACTTCATTACTCTGTTGTCCACATGGAATACTGGAACTGCTCTCACTGTTTAATTCCTCAAAGGCACTTTGCATTTGTTCACCAGATGCATCAGAACAACAACTGCTATTAATTTTATCACACATGCCATCATTTTGCCCACACGGGATACTGGAAGTGCTAGCACTGGAACTGCTTTTCATACCGGTATTTTCATTGCTCATATGAAGATTTTTAAATTTTTGATACTCAGGCCCATCACTTATGCATGATTTAGTTTCATTGTAGTATCTTGGATCTGAGAGGGATGAAGCAATGTCTTTATCACAATTATTTGTCTTTTCTATAAGAAGTTCACTTTGAGTTGAGCTATCTTCAGGACCATTTCCCCTTGAAGTTTCTTCTACACACGAAATTTCAGAAATATCACGATTTTTCAAAGTGAGAAGTGATCGCTTTTGGCGAATGTTTTTGGATTCTAGTGCTTTCGCACCTTGGGTTGTCATTGTGAATGCTGTTTGAGAACTTAAGCTATCCTCTTTGTTGGAATTAGCCTTGTCTATCACATTTGTGTCACTTGTAGTGGTTGGTACATTATGAATTTCATGGTTTTGAAAAGCTGGCTCAGGAATTTCTTCGTGAATCTCACTCCTTTTCTCCAGGTGAAAATCATGTGCACAAAAATCATCTAATTTGACAGAGAGACCCTCACACTTTTCCTTTTTCTCGTTTTCAATAAGAATATTTGATCTGTCTGGACTAGACACAGGAGAAGGTAATTCGTTTTGTTGTGAATAAAAAGATGATTTCTGGGAGCCAATTTCAACCACTTCTATATTACCTTGTGAAGGAGACATCCTTTCTGTATCAATTTTATCATTAAATATGGAGAGTGGAGTGTGAGGACGAGGCTCTTGGTAGCCAGATTTCACATCAGAGCCTTGGGAGCCAATCTCAACCACTTCTATAATACCTTGTGAAGGAGACATCATTTCTGTATCATTTCTATCATTAAATATGGAGAGTGGAGTGTGCGGACAAGACTCATGGTAGCCAGATTTCACATCAAAGCCTTGAGATGTTTCAGATTCAGATGAACAGACATCCTTGTCTGTGCCAACTGAGATTTTGTCCAAAACTATTTCATCATACAGAGCTTGAGTGTTTTGTAATATGGGGCAAGAATTTGAAGATTCCATCTGGACACTCGGTGGTATTCTGCCTTTAAGTGAGGAACTTTGTTGAAATGTGGTTTCTTTTAATTTGTTTGAAGAATTTGGACAATTCACAGATAAATTACTTGCTGAAATATTTGGTATGATGTTTGTGGAAGATTCTACATGAAAATTTTGAATACGATCTGATCTGTTGGGAGACAGCTGTTCATCATTTTTAGCAGTGGCAATGGGTACACTTAAAACAAGGGACAACTTTGGTGTGTTAACGTGTGTTTCTTCTATAGCCATGTACCTTGAGAATGGAAGCCGATGCCCACATGTTTCCATGCTCTGAGTCACAACAGCCTCTTCTACGGATGTCCCATTTTTACTAGAGCTACAATTATTTTGATCCTCATTATGGCCATGGAGAGCATTGTGAGAGCCTACACAAAGAACTTCCTGAGACGCAAGAATCCTTAAGTTTTCTTCGGCGCAATTATCGCTGTTGCTATAGGACTTGGATATCGATATGCCAGTTTCAGGGAATGTAGTCTTATTGTCTGACATTTGTTTTCCATCCTTTGCATTGTATGTAAATGACTTTAGTCGCATCATGTGTTTCGATGTGTTCCTTGTTGAATCCTCTGATTTGTTAGTGCCTTTCATTATTCTTGCAAGTTTTGCAGAATGACCTGACGATTTCTTTGAAGCAGTTTTACTTGCATTCATCTTTTCTTGCCGGCTGATCCCCCTTGCATTGCTTTGATCATGTGATAGGAAGCTTGTACATGTGTGTATTGATGAATTTGTACTCTCATATACCGCACTAGAGGAGGCATTATTGTTATGGTGACACATGTCATTGTCACAATGCATCTCCTCTTCATGACTCATGTCAACATTTGAATATTCATTAATTTTTGGTGCCGCTACTCGTCCAACCTTTTGTTGCTTGGAAGGAGAATGTTCTTGATCTGCTTCAGTACTTTTACGTCTGACGACTTTTTCTGGTGTCTTTAACAGGTCATCCACATTCATGGAATGTTTTGCAGAACACTTTTTCAAATTTTGCAATGTATGAACTGTTACTTTGGAAACATCCTTTGGAGCAGTATAAACATAAAAAGGGTTCATCTCTCTGAGGCCTTTCAAAGATGAAGAGTATCCAGCAGACTTTGAAAGAGTGATTTGTTGAATATTCCTATCATTCCTTTCAAGGGGGTGCTCTGGTTCACTTTCATGATTGCCACATCTTTGAACAATAAATGGCTCTTCCTCATTAATTTGATCTTTATGTGAAGCAATGCCCTTAGATGAAAACGGTTTGGAAGCTTTTGACTCGGAGTGTGGCAAATGGTTTCCTCTCATTTGAACTTGATTCATAGCATCCAAAGTCATAGCTTTTGATGAAGTAGAAATAAAATTAGAGTTTCCAGTAGGACATTTACTCATAGTTTTCATTGCATTTTCTTGAACATCCACACAATCTTTACTGCACTCATTCTTTTGTTTATTGATTTTAGACATTGTTGGCTCACAAAGTCGTGCAGAACTTCTATGATTATTGTTGACATTTTGATTGCTAGAGGTAGAAGCAGAACTCAGTTCTCCATCATGAACTGACTTTCTTGTCGGCAAGTTTGCTGGCCTATGGACAGTCTCTGAGAACAAGCTGTCTACGGCAGTTGTGTTAAATTGTTGAGGAAAAGAACCATCATCTCCAAAAGAAATATTTCTTCTACTTTTGTACAAGTCATCTTCATTTGCAGTTTTTGTTGGAACCTTTGCAACATCATCCATCTTATCACATCTTGAAGGTGAATACATATTTGGCAGTAAAAGGTCCTCTTTACGAAGAAATCCATACAGCATGTCTTGGAGGGCATGGATCAATTGAGGCCAGTCTCTGAACTCAACCAATGTCTTAGAGGGGTCAAAAGTGATATCATATTCTTTGAATGCACATTCTATATTCAGCACAAAAATTGCATATTGATCAATTTGCTTTGAAGGACTTCCTTGTGGGTAATTGCTCTGAGAATAGTTGCGAATCTTCTCAGTCTCTTCAGAACCTGCTCCTTTCCTTTTTAAAACAAGTGAGCGTCGAAAAATTTTATTTATCTGTTTGTGGACGCTTGATTTCAAGACAAGTCTTTTGTTGACAAAAACAAACTGTAGATCCTTCCGGCTGTAGCTTTCTTTGCTCACTAGGCCGTTTATTCTGAAATCACCAGCATTAATGTCCACTTCAGCCAACCCCCTGGCTCTAGCTGGTGTAAACAACTGGGAGAAAACAGTTAAAATCCCACTACACTTTTGCGTTTGTAAAATTACGTTTCCTGAACAATCATCTCGAAGACTGATACTGATTTTGGGCCACATGAGGGCAATGCCTGCCAACCTGTACCTTATTTTCTCAACTTCCAGAGCAACATTAAGGCTATTTCTTCGTACAGGCAAATTGTAAAAAAGATCATGAGCCGTTATAGTTGTGCCGTGTGATGGCCGGTGAGTGGAGGGTTGAGTGACACCCAAAGATTCTCCTCTCTGGAAACATTTTGAATATGTTAAACAGGAGCCTTTTGGACGTGAGACGATTTCAAAAAAAGAAGCAGCATTTCGAAGACTAGCAAGTGCTTCCCCTCTGTAGCCAAAGTAGTTGAGATGTTCAAGGTCCTCAACATTGTGGCATTTACTTGTCGAGTATCTGGGAGACAAAGGACCAAAATGGAGTGACAAATTTTGAAACATTAAATCGTCAACAAGACATAAAGTAAAACTATATTTCAGCCATCTTTAGATGTAATGATATGTCTTTGAAGGAACCAATGTCTAAAAAAAAAGGACATAAAATCATGCAGTTGTAGTAATAAACCCTGCATCTTTTGTATGTTTTTCTACACTCCCAAAGATACAACTACAAGTGTGGGCTATTGTTTTATGATTTCATTTGCCAATTCGCTCATACCTCATTCTGAAATCTGGTAAGATTCTTCTTTCCTTTCTTTCAACCCACTTCACAAAATCTATTATGTTATGATTTTTTTTAAATCTTTTAATCTGATGAGAAGGTATCAGATATACCAGACTGAAACTGAAAGAAGAAGAATAGCATTTTTACAAATGATGCAAAGTCAGATGCAAAAGACGAGTTTGAATTCTTTGCAGCTTCTTTGTTTACTGGAGTGAAAAAAAAAAAGAAGAGATGTCTCTAACTATAAGTCCTCTTTTTCTTTATATCATAACAGACATCAACTTTTCCTGTATCCAGGGTTGAAAACCGATTATGGCTAAAAAGACTGGACTATATCATGTAGTAATAGTAGTGAAGTGACAGATATAAAAAACCCCATAAAATAGACATAGAAAGTCGGACATTTGTATGCCACAATACAAATCAGAATCATTACCATTACGTAATACGGGAGAACAACCCAGTTTTTAAACGTTTTAATACTCCAGATGCAAACTTTCAATATTCCCTCAAAAAGATGTGTCCTCAGACAGACTGACCATAACACCATCATACCGGGTATTTCTTCTTTCAGTTCTATGTTTCTCCTTGCCTCTGCCTGTCCCTTTTCTCCTCTTCTGCTTAGTGAATTATGAAGCTGGCAAAGTGTGGAATCTAGTAAGTTTGAAGGCAATAAGCTGATGGAAATGTCCATTTAGACAGATTTTGGTTTTAAGGCTGAAGATTTTCAGCCCTCGCACCTCATCAGGATTCATTCACTGGATGCTTATTCCCTTCCAAGATGAAATGGATTATTTGGTTTGCCCCATGGTAAAGACACTGGATTATGGAAAAAGGACACCAAAGTTTTAATTTCACTGTAATTATTGTGTGAATTTTCAAACCAACAAAATAACTCTGCTTACTTCACTCTACTAAGGTATTGTTGAGTGTCCTGTTGAAATTACAGTCAAAGATCTTGTTGGATTGCCAGAATTATAGTAACTCACATGCTGCTCCATCGTACGCTTTTAAAAAGGTTGAGAAGAAATTGGAATGAAGTGGCATATTGGGGAGTAGATGATCTTCATTTGAAGAGCCTGTCCTAGACTGGAATGGGCTTCATCCTAAAAGTTATTGCAAGACTTTCTATCTACAAGCTATTTTCCATGTAAATACCATACCTTTCACCAATCAGGGAAAACTGGTGTTGAGTAATGCCTTGTCCATTATCAACCACTTGAATCTTAAAGCATGACAAGTCAATTCTAACTGCGACACTTGTAGCTTTCGCATCAATAGCATTGAGCACAAGTTCTTCCACAGCCTGAGCAAAGCTTGTCAGAGCAACGCCAGTTCTGATGAGGGATCTCACGTCTTTAGGCAGGGATTGTATCTTGTTTGTCTGATGCTCCATGTTAAGGCATTTTCAAAAACTCACATATAAGCAAATCTGCAATACAAAGAACAAAAAAAACAAACATATAATGAAACATTTATTCTTTGAATATAAAATCGTTTTCTTCAAAGTATACACATACGTTAGACATTATATCAGAGTATTACAATATCATTAGAAACCGTTTGGCAAGCTTTAAAATCTGCCACCATTCTGTTGTATCAGTCTTTCTCCTCCTGTCTATTCATGTGTAATGCGTAATTACTATTCTCTACCTTCCACCTTCCTCTTCACCTCACCTCAATCCTCTAGGCTCTGAAGGGAGCATGAAAGGCATCAACAAGAGTCCCCCCAACCAGTTTGATCTTGGGCAAGCCAACGCAGTTCATGCCAGGTCTTTTCCATTAATTTTGTCTCTTCCTCAACGGTCCGCCTCCAGGTCTTGAGTGACCTCCTTTTACTTCTTTTCCCTGGAGGTTCCTAGAACAAGGTCTCAAGAGGGTGCCGGGCTTTCTTCATTCTCAGGACATGACTGTGGCAAGTCCAGTGCCCGTGTCTCACTTACAGCACTACCTAGTTGAATCCTTCACTTTCTCTCTCTCCTTAATTTTCTGAAAATCTCTCTCTCTCTCTCTCTCTCTCTCTCTCTCTCTCTCTCTCTCTCTCTCTCTCTCTCTCTCTCTCTCTCT
>JAUEKT010172032.1:0-13904 GCA_031762655.1 Doris verrucosa
GTCTGTCTGTCTGTCTGTCTGTCTGTCTCTCTCTCTCTCTCTCTCTCTCTCTCTCTCTCTCTCTTTCTCTCTCTCTCCACCTGTATGAACAGACATAGAGAGATGAGAGAAAAACAAACAGAACCCTTGCTTTATTTTTCATATTAAAACATTGTTGTAAAATTGTAAAGTTACTCTGGCTCTTACCAGCTTTTGTAAGGACAGGTGTGCCTTAAGGCACATGTGGATAACCGAACACAGGAACTGAGATCAACCTTATTTCACAAATAATATTTCAGTGTATGTTTTGTGTTGTTGCTTTGATAATCTTTTTTAATTTGAGAAATGGGAAGTTGATTTTCCTGATTTCCTCTGTAAGTTCATGGAATGAATGGATGCGTCAGCAAAAAGAGCAGATGAAGGGTATAAAGCAGATAGTTCTTACATACAGTTTTTAAGTGCAATTTGATATTATTTTTCTTTCAACATATCATACCAAATTTTGATATTCTGCTCATCACAGAGGGCAGTCGAATTTCAAAGTCTACCAGCGTTGATGTCCTCATGCGCTCAGCCTTCACGATCAGTATCAATGACCAGAAATACGAGGTCAGCCCACCTGTGATATGTAAGTAGATTCGTCAGACACATCAAAAACATGACAAATGGCCTGTGTAGAGGTGTGTGTGTGTGTATGTGTGTGTTTCACTCTCTCTGCCTGCTCTGCCAGCGTGTTTATTTGTCTATGTGCCTCTCTCAGTTTGTGTCTCTTTGTCTCCCTCTGTCTGCATTGTATTATTATTATTATTATTAGTAGTAGTAGTAGTAGTAGTATTAGTATTGTTATTATTATTTTTTTATTTATTTATTTATCAGAATCCCATTTTACCTTTCATCGTATGGGTTTTCACATTTCCTAGTTTATCTTTGTCTGGTCTTTTATGTCATGTCATTTTTCTTACTCCTTCTGTAAAAGTAAAATTTCTTTTCTTTAGCGCTTTTTACATGTACCTTCTCTTTGAGTCTGACTTTCAATCTCTTACTTGGGATTTTAGCACTACACTGAATAAGCCATTTTATCATCATTCATTCTGTTGACATGGCCAAACTTTTTAAGTTCATTTATTCTCATTTCAGTCTTTATTCCTTCTGTCTTAGCTAGTTTGGTCCCTTATTGTTGTGTTTTTGATTATTCTGAGTGAAATTTTTCAAGCCTGGGCTTGCTGTCTCATGAGCGCTCTGCAGTGTTAAAAATGAAACCCCCTGTTGCGTACTCACGCAGAATAATGAAAATATCGTTTTCGAAAATCTCACGTAATGCGCAATATTCATTTATATTTTAGCTCCCACCTCCCATGAAAGTGCCCAAACCATGACAGACGTCAAACTTCTCATTAGCCAGCTGTACTCGTCTCTACATGTGGAGAGCTACCAGTTGGAGCGAGAGAGAGAACTGCTGAAAAAACTTGAAGACTTGAAGAATGAAATTGAACCTCTTGAAGTGGTATGCAGTTTATTATTTTCCAGAAATATACGTTTAATTTATTTTGATTCAAGTTTGTCCAAAACCATGAAAATGTGAACACTTCTGATGTCATCAAATTAAGGGAGTCAAACTTTAATCTTTCAAAAAGCCTTTACCCGAATTTTTTTTTTTTAATTGATAAAGATTATTTCTGAAGAGCATGCTTCTTTTTATTCCTTACCTTTCTCCCTTATGTAAGCCTTTTCAATCTATATGATTATATTCATAGTATCACCTGGTCTCTCTCTGGTAGGGTTTTGAAAGGATGTGAAATGGATTTGGAAAAGATTTGGGATTTTCATTCCTGACTTGGCTGGGAACCCTTTGAAAGAGACCATGCCATTTGCTTGTTTTTGAATATCATGTTGTGCTCATTTGCTCATTGTAAACTTTACATTTTTCTCTCACACTCCTACCAAACTAAACAATATTAAAGTTGATTTTTTGTCAACTTGACTTCATTCTTGATTGTCATGTTTAAGACGAAAATTAAAGCACCCTAACTTGTTTTTCAGCTTGGCATATTTTAAAAACATTTTTTTTAATCCACAGAAAGCTACTGATCTCACTAAGAAAGCCAACGTCAACACCAATCGCCTTTCATGGTTAGGCTTGGGCCTCATGAGTCTTCAGTTTGGCATCTTGGCCCGTCTCACATGGTGGGAATACTCATGGGATATCATGGAGCCAGTCACCTACTTTGTCACTTATGGAACCTCCATGGCGATGTTTGCTTATTTCGTCCTAACCAAGCAGGTAGGAACTTGTGTTTTTCTTTTACGTTTCAATGTGTTCATTTACAATTCTGAGTTGCTGTAAATTATTCTTGGGCTTGAATTTACCGATACTGTTTTTAATTTAGGATTGGGACGTTGGTGGTTATTGTTAGTTGGCCTGTTTCTTTCCTTGCTATCTATTTTTCCATCTTCCTGTTCCTCTTAATCACTGTAAGTTAAGTTCCTTCTAGGCCTTGACACACCTAAATAGCCGGAGCGTATCCCGGTTTCCGTAGCGTTAAGCGGAACAAATGATGCAAGGTCATCCCCTGGACGGGACGCTAGTCTATCGCAGGGTTTTACTCTCCAGCCCTTGCTGGTACTCATTTACACCTGAGTCGAGTAAAGCAATTGGAGTAAATTTTCTTGCTCAAGAAAAAAAAGACGAAGATATAGGATGAGATTCAAACCCCATACATGTCGGTCAGAAGTCTGACACCCTTACGACTTGGCCACCATGCCTCCTCTTATTCGCTGTGAGATGATCAAAAAGGTCATTTCGCCGCCTGGAAATACTACCGCCGTAGTCAAAATCGATTGACTTGCAGCAGTAGTATTTCCAGGCGATGATTTGTCAGCAAAACGCTTGGTGCTCAGGAAGCTGACAAAACTGATGATAATTAGGGTTTATTCTGCCCACCAGCCCTAAGTAGCACACCCTGCAGGTTTTTGTAAGGATGGAACTGTTGAATAATTGCGTAGAGTTGAAAGAGTCAGTTTCACATCTTTTGTTTTAAAAGATTGAGTCAGAAATGGCATTCTCATGCAAGTGCACAATGAATATTAAAAATGTGTTCACAGAGTTTTTTTGGATGGGGTCATCTTGACTGACGATAATTTAAATTGCTTGTTAGACGCCTCTTGAAACTATTTTTTTTAGGGTTAAATTTATTTGAATCAATATGCGTAAATCTATTTCACTGAATAGAAATAAAAGGGAGGATTGCATCTTAACCTCACCCTCTCATTTGGAATTTAAAAAATGAGATTTTTCAAAACATTTTTTGAAGATCACCCCTATTTGTTAATTAGCATAAATTATTTTCGAATTTTCAATGCATTATGTTCAAATTTGAAATCAGTCCCCAAGTGGAATAAAAAGTGAGTGAGATTTCATTGAAATCAGTTGAGTGTAGACAGTTATTGCAAGCTGAGTTCATGGCATTTTTAGACACTGTATATATTTGGTCTCATTGCGCAAGGATTTAAAATATCAATTAAAGAAACCATATTCAAATATCAAAGAACTGTTAGTGTTTTTGTTTGAGATGACACCGTGTTTGGTCGAGTTGTTTAACATTGAGATATTTAGACCTATACTGTAGCCTATAGTAGGCTACATGAATTCGTCATCCATCTCACAAAAGAGTGTATGGGTCTATTTTGCGTTTTTAAGCTTTCACTACTTCCTGAAAGCTTAGATTCAAATCTATGACCTCAGATATTGCAACAAAACGAAAAGAGCGGATGAAACAAAGTTACCACTCTAAAATCTTTAAAACACTCTCCTGAATAATCTAAAATATGGCTATAAGCCGTTGTGTGAGATGGACGACGAATTGAAGGCATGTATCACTTGGCCATGATATAGATCTAACTTTCTTGATTCATATCAAACACTAGACCATTCAACAGTATCAAATTACTAAGTAAAACTATACTAAATGAATGACTATTCTAACAGTTTTGAAAGGGATATTAAGCTGCCTATCCTTGTATTTTGATCAAACATTTTATATGAGTCACAATCTTTTTTTGACAGGAGTACCTGTTCCCAGATGCAAAGGATAGGCAGTTTCTCATCAAATTTTACAAATTGGCTCAAAAAGACAAGCTGGATGTTAGCAAATATAACGACCTGAAGGATGCCATCGCAGAAGCAGAGCATGACCTACGTCGTCTTCGAGATCCTCTACAGATACACCTCCCTATTCGTGAGATAGAGAAAGGTTCAAAAGCAAACTAGGGGAACTAATAGATGAGTTTTATCTATTAACTTTATTCTTATTGATATTCAATGACCATCTCTTTCCACCCACCACTTTCAATCTATTACAAATAAATCCTCATTTTTTAAATGCCCTCCATAGGTAAGGACTTGAAAAAGCATAAGCATTTCAAAACTCATTTCTATTTTAGAATCATCCTACATTTTCACCATTAACATGAAGATCTGTGTTGGAGCAAAGCAGCCATTAAATTATAGAGACAAAAGTTCATTCATTGTTGTTATTGGCCTTCTTAGTTTAGTCCTCCACCTATGCATAGATTATTACTGCTTTGAATTACCCAATAATCGTCATTTATGAAACGGCCAAATTATTGATATTTTTTGTCATTTGAGAAAGGAACTATTATGTGATGTGGATCATGTCAACTTTGGGTGAATTAGTGCTAATGTAATATGCAATGTGAACACATTTGATTTCAGAACTATATAGCTTGTTGTAATAACATAGCTTTAAGGTTTGAACTTAATGCAAGTCATTGCAGGCTTGTAAGAAACTATTGTTTCTTCCAAAATATTGAATTTGCTTTAAAAACATCCACATATCGTCACGGTCATAACACTCTTGCCTAAGTCATTTTTTCAAGTTTTGAGAAAAACTGAAAAAACTGCACAGCATGAACATGACTTATATAGCACTGGTAGTTTTGCAATTAGTCATTATTCTCAAAATACGTAAGAAATCATAATTATTCCAAGATGGGATAAGAAACAAGTTTCTACTGATTATCACAGTACCAGTAACTCAAAACCACCAAAAACTGACTTAGGCAAGAGTGTTATGACCTTGACGATATGTTATATCAAAAGGACATGATATTATGGTGTTAAGTTTCTGATTTATAATAGCTATAGCTATCTTTAATCAAGCATCATCCCACTGTTAGAAAAGATAATAGTTTTCAAAACATTTTTAAGGTTCTATGTGATAGATTCCATCTTCCTATAGCATAATTAATTGACTGTTAATATATCTGTGTTTATAATGTAGGTGAAGACGGGCTTTTGATAAATAACATGTATTACTAATTCATTAGTTGTAGATAAAAGTTAACCTTTAAATCGTTACTGTGGTGGTCACGAAGATCTTTTCCTCATTTGTTTCAAGTCCTAAATCCTTCATATATTCCCACCTTTCAAGAGGTCACTCAGACCAACTTGGAAACTGTGATAAGCTTTGTACAGTTTTTGGAAAAAAAAATCTATTTCATATTTGCTTCCTTTCCCTATGTAATATTTAACAAATGAATGTCACAGTAAATATGATAAACAAGAGACAGGTGGCTCTCATGTTAATGGTCTTTGATTTGTCCATTTCTAAATGAAAAAACAAAACTATAAATGTAGTTAAAGATTAGGAAGATTTCCATCTGAAAATTGGAAAATTGATATAATGTACCCTTCAATGTTTTGTACTTTGTGCCTTTCATGGAGGAACGTTGGGGTTGTATAAATGTCAGGAAAAATGTAAGACTTTTCCTTGTTGTTTCAGTTAGTATTAGTTCGGTTTTATTTTATAGAGACATCGTTCTTTGTATGCACCAGTTTGGTTGATTATAGTGTTTGGGCTATTGTATGTCTTCCATGCATGAAATTAAGATATTTGAGTAATACCATTTTTATGCTCTGGATAATTTTGATAGTATTTATTCTTTCAAAAGATTTTTTTTTTAATTATTAAATTTATGTAAGATTTGAGACGTCTGGCTTATGATGATTTGTGTGCTTATTAAGGATCACTTTATCCGTTTTTGAGTATTTTAAATGCTTGCTTTAAAAGAGAAGTTAGTGGCATTTATGTCATGTAAGTTGTTTTTTTTTTATCATGCATTTATTCCTTTGCATGTATGCTTTCTTGGTAAGTTGCCTTCATATTCCACAAGCTTTCCAATTTTTACCATGATTCCTGATTTTCAAGTAGAAAATTTTCTTTATACCTATTGTTTGATTTCTTTCTTTGTTGTATATAAGGACATTCTATTTAAAATGACATGGTTTTTCAAATATTTTAACACATTTATACTTAATCATTCATTTTTTTCCTGCTTCACGAATTCTGCAATTTAATTTAATGAATGCTATCAGTCTTATGTTTTGAATATATCAGGTATGAAAATATTTTATTCTATGCATCCTATATTTGTAATGGAGTAGTTATTCGTCAATAATCATAGAATGAGTTTTGATTTGCAGTAGCATATCTTGTTCCTGAATAAAATCTATCATGTGTGTGTTGAAGTAAAACAAAACAAAACAACAAGTTTCAGTCAAGGATTTAGCACTGATTATTGTTATCACATTGTGTTATTACTTGTTTACATTAGAGCAATGACATTGACAAACTTATCTGTGACAACGATCTAATATACATTGTTTAAAGGGCCCTATTAGAAGGTGAATAATACTGCTTTTTGTTTGTAACTATAACATAAACTATAAAATTGATTTTACTCTTTTTATGTTTTATTGTGAATATCTCACTTAACTTTTTAGGTGGGGATATCTATATCTACTTTTCCTTTATCTCTTCGAAGACAAGAATATCAGCAGGACTACAGTAGTTTATGCACACACACACACATACACACAAAAGCCAAAATAATTGAGAATACTTCTAATGGTCTTTTTTCGGTGTTTTTTGTGTGTGAATTATTCCGATTTACAACTTTGTTATAAAAGAAACACAATTTAAGAACTCTTATAAATTGCATGAAAACGCAATACACACAAAGGTCCAAGGGAAAACATCGGCTCTGCTTTGAGACAGATAGATGTCTAATAATTAACGCAGGGGCTTTCTTTTTTCAATGCTTACCATGTGATTTATGAAAGCAGACTCTAAGCAGTAATTCATGACACGTGCAAGAAAGATACATTTAGCTGGAATGGATATGTCGTAGGTCAGTTACCATTTACATATACATTTGTAAATGGAGACTTTCACATGAGAACTGAAACATAAAGATAACATTGTATTTTGTTTTACAAACTGACCACTGTTACTGTAATTTTTTCATGTTATGAAATGATTGAAACAATTGAAACAAAGCTTGTTGTTTATTTGTTGTTCATGATTTGAAAATCGAATAAATCGTTAGCCGGTTCAAGTGATAAAAATTTACATATCATAACTGTGGCACAACAAGCTGGTTTGAAATATGCGAACTGTTCACTAGAAACTGCTTTACCCAATGTATGTTGAAAAGTCGTAATCCCCTTGCAGTCAGTTGTTACACTGGGCGTTCTTTGAGGGAAAATGTTTCGTCTAATAGTGTTGTATTTACTCTTGTACTGCTATTCTCAAATCTGTTCAGTCCATCCACGTTTGTTGAGTCAATTGTATTGAATTAGTGTCATGAGAGGCATAGTTGATTCATGTTGTTTAAGAGGTCTATGCATTGGGTATAACGACTGATTTGTTTTGAAATGAAATGAATGAAATCTGAAGAAATGTCATCAGTTGTTTTTCATCTTAATTTACGGTTATCTAAGCTGTTAGATGAAGGAATATATGATAAACCTCAATTGTATGCAGCTATAAAGTTAAAGGGAAAACCTCTCAGCATTACTATGATAAAACAAAATTGTTGAGGAGCTATGCATTCAAATTATAGTATAAATTACAATAAACCTAACTAAAGAGTATCTTATACCATTTCTTGTCATGAACTAAAGATGTATTTTAAAACGTTTTCTCTTTTTAAGCCCAAGGTGCAATTATGCGGTACATTTTAGTCATCAAAATCTTTCCCTTTAACCCCTTCGAATGTGCAACCATGTTGACTGTCATTTCATCTTTGTGCCTTCTTGAATCTCTTTCATTTCCTTCTCACTCCTTGCAGAGTCTGGCTATTTGATTAGTTTTGGAATTCAATTTCTTCCATGAAGATTAGAGTTGTAGAAAAGATTATAGTGCATCATCCGTATCTGATATTGCTCTTGTCACCTTCAAGCGTGAAATTATACATACGCTGTCACATCCAATTAATTGATCCTCACCATGGCAAATTGAAGATTGTTAAAACAACTACTGTATGTTCAATTCCCGTCTTTTCCTCCTTTGTTTCTCAGAGGAGAAGGATTTTACTAGAGGAGCCGCCCATCCAGTAAGCCTATCATTGTTATCACAGGTTTCCGGAGACGAATGGGGGAGGCATATCAACGGCTACCTCCTGTTTGTGTGCATTGCTGGGTTGCTTGCTGCCTTACTAGAAGCACTGAACACTTATGGCATATAGAATAGAGAGGGCAGTCAATTTGGTAGCTGTTAATTTGATACAGTGTCTTAGTGATACTCCTATTTCTCTTTGTCAATTTCTTCCCTTGCTTGAATCAATCAGTCTTGTTGACAAACCACTTCGGCCCTTACTGAAACTAAGCAAGAATCCCTGGTCCAAGATAAGAAAAAATCAAAGATCCTCATTGGCGACCTATGTCCCACTCCGGGCTCAGAGCTTACCATAATTACTTCTGACATTTAGACTTCAATGGGGTTCTCTCTCGACACTTAAATGTGGACCGTATTTTCTATTTAAAATGAAAGAGAATATAAGATTGAATTTTGACGTGATATGTTTTGTTTATATTATTTTATTTATTCTTATTATATCTTTAACTGCTGATGGATAGAAAAGAAGCCAAAAATTGCTTCTCTCCTTTTGATCTCTCCGTTTGTCAACATTGAAATGCTGATTGAAACTGCATTGTTTTCTCTGCTTCAGAATGCCACAAATCTCCGGTTGTCAAAGAATTAGGCAACTTTGTAATCAGAAACATTTTGTGTATACAGTTTCCATGTGATGAAGTGTAAAGTGAAAACTTAAAAAACCCACAAAAAAACTTGATGAACAGTCTGTAAGATATTTTGTGTCAAGATAATTTACACTTACTCATAGATGCTCATTAAAAAAACTCATTGATGTTTCATCTTATTTTAAGGATAAGAGATAATTTGAAGCTGTTTTCCGTTAACTTTTTGGTTTAATTTTCATCTTTTTTCTTCCTGTTCCCGTTGATTCATTCTGAAATCTTATTGAAGACAGTGGATTCCAATTTATCTTTCAATCAATCTTGCCTTTTCATGTGCTTTGTATGCTTAGTTCTTGCTTCATTTGTTTCAAAGTGTCTTTAGCTCCGCATAAAGTCTTATTTGGCTTGCGCAAATTGGTTTTGAATAGTGTTATACGTTGATGTAACATCATCCCTCTGTGATGTCTATTGTTGTATCTTCCATTTCTGTACTGGTGTCTACTTGATTGCTTTCAGGTTAATTTGAATAATTGTATGTTACCTTACTTGTAATGTTATATGTGATGTCATATAGAACGTAATGTGCATTACTATATTCTCCAGTCACTTGTTGTCAAATTATCGCTGCTGGTCACTATTTTTGCCTTGGTACAACATACCCTTCCCCTGTTTATTTGCAATGTGCTGGAAATTTATATAGTATAGATCACAAGAATTGTCCATTGTGACATTGTGATAACTTTTCCTTGTGACTCATGTCCCAGTTTATAAATGTGCAAAAGTGTCAAGCCTTAATAGGCCACTGTCCTAAAAGGTGAATTCTTATCTTCTAACAAGGCTATTTTCATAACTGTTTCAAAGTCTGTGCTAATTTACATTGAAATAAATGCACGCCAACATAATGTATGGCATCTGGAAAAAAACTACTGCTGTAAGTCAAAATAGAGAAACATTGACTTGCGGGAGTAGTATTTCCAGAAGACAAAGTGTTGTTTTGAATTTTCCGTTATTGTCAAATTTCCCATCTCAGTCACCTTCAATTTACCAACTCACTAGAATTTAAAAGCAATTCTTGGTAAAACTGACATCTTACGCAAAATCATAAGCATTCACTATTATGATCATTATTTCTATTATTCTTACAAGAGCAGTAGTAGGTTTTAAAAAAATCAAAATCACAGGAAAAAGATTTTGTCATATAAAACTGATATATGCAAATTATCATTATCATGTTGAGTATATCATATGTCCCAGACATTATTGAGAGTATGGTAAATAAGAATAAGATTAAAGAAAATTGTTACGAACGCACACATTTTTTGTTCAGTTTGAAAATCTTTCATCTAGGGCATTCCTCCCATTTTGACTACAAACAATAGAGCATGATGTATTTTGCAATCAACTTTTATTCTGAGGATAAGTTTTAAAATTCTCATAGGTAATCAATTGTTTTTCAGTTCGTTAGCCTTGTTGTGAAAACTAGAGAAAGTCACATTTTTAAGGTACGATTACATGATTTTAAAAAGAAAGTTAAGCTTCGCCATTTTTTCCTCAAAGCTGTGTCAACTTGTCTGTTCTTATCTAAAATTACGAGAATTCAGCTTTATGTACTAAAATCCGGAGTATATTTATTTGTCATGTTTTTAGAGAATAAAAGATATTGTAATTAGTCTGAGTGAGGCAAATTGACCATGATGATGTGATTGTTAGATAAATTAGGAGATATAATATATGTGCAGGTATGGACTAGATTTTTATTGATGAAGAAAGGTGTTTTGTGCTCTCAACTGCCATCATCAACCACATCCCCCATATAATTCCTATGAGTGGTGTATAAAGAATATATGTTATAAATCCTCATTACTTCCTTTGGTCAGTTTTTGTGAGGATGTAATCTTATTCTAAAATACAGCTGAAGACATATGAAGACATATTTATGACTATGGTTCGCAATCAAAGCTCTTGCTTATTTTTGAAAATGATCTTAATGTAAATATATAATTTGACTTCATTAGCCACTAGCACTCATATTTTTAAAACAACGATTTCATTTCACTTTTCTTTTTTCTTCTTCAGTATTTAGGTCAATGTGAACTTTTTATTTAAAAGTATAGATGCATTTATAACTTATTGTATACATTTTTTCTCCACATTTCTCCATTCAAGGACTAAATCTGAACTACTTTTAAAATTGAAGAGAACCATGCAAACTGAGTTAATTATATTGTTAACAATGATTGGACATGATCCTCCTTTTAAAAGTTTCTTCTAATATTTTGTTTTTGTTATATTCACACATGTGGTGAGCTCTCGTTGGGTGCTGAACTATAACTCTAGAGGTATTGGACTCAAAATGCACTGATGTTAAAATAATCTTACCACCCCTCTTGCTTCACATGATCCGAGTAAAACAGGCATAGTTTTTGTTTGAAAAACATGGTGTTAAAGACCAATATCCCTTTTAGAAAACGATGGATGAAAATTTGTTTCCACTCTTTTTATGCTATAAAAACCAGGATAAACTGCAGCCTGCTTTGCTTAGCATATTGTACGTGTATCTGGAAGACTTGAGAGAATAATTGTTTCTTTACTCTCCTAGATTTGTAGCATTTAAATAATCAATTAAAACTTTTTCATCTCTTTGTCCTCTTTAATCCTTTTTCAAATTTCCTTTACAATTTCTACAATAGAGTTTGAATCGTTAACTCTTTCCATAACTTCTAAAATCAAAGTTTGTCAATAGATTAGTGGGCTGCTTGATGTGGTTTGGTTGACAATGCTGTGATTTAACACTGGGTCCACCAGTTGTGTCTCGATAGCTTTCGTAAATTTCTCCTATCGAGAGACCTCAGGTTTTACCCCCCAAAATATTTGTCTTGCACTTTTTCTGTGAAAGCTACCAGTTTTGAAGTCATGTCCTCCATCCTTGGATTTTGGAATGGCAGAAAGTGGCAGTTCTCAAGATTGTTTCGCCACTCAAATGTTGCAAGGCTGTTGAATAGCTCCCAGCGTGGCCAGCATTACGTTAAGTAGAGACCAACATCTTACTCTTACATCTCAAGTAATTTTTTTGTTGTTGTTGATCAAGTACTGAAAAACTGGTTTCTCTCTTTGTAGTTTCATTCTGTTGGTTAGATAGGTATTCATTTTATTCAGTTCTGGTTCTCTTTCTTCTATGACTTTGCACACCATCAAGCCATGTAAGATGTACAAGACTAGATATTACTCACCAGACTTGTGATAGTGATTCAGATGGAAAGCTTTGGCTTTTACTGTGAGTCACATTGCGCCACGGCTATTGATTTTGGTCTGCATTCGTACGGTGATAGAGGTAACCATTTAATTTTTTTTAGATGAGGACCTATTTGGAACAATGATGCTTGTGTGAATATGTTATGTACAGTATTATTATTATTTTGCTTATTTTCTTTTCTCATATTATGTTATGGTTTATAAGGCACAATTTGTAATCTTTAGCTTTAGATTGATTTTTTTGTATCTTTTTGTGTTCAAGCAGATGGGGACAATATTTATACATTATAATTTACATTAAGATTAGAAAAGTTGACACTTGAGTGTATGTTTTTTAGTTAACAATATTCCTTCTTTACACCATTTGAATGGGATTTCATCACCTTTATTATATATTAAATATATTATACATGCCTAATTTCTTCATTTTGATATCATTAGAACCAAGACCTGACCATCTGTATTGCATAGATTAATTTGCCTCTTGCTCTCAGCTTTTTCCCCGCTAACCAAAATTATGTATCTACACTGTTTTCTGTTTTTACAGAAGAAGAAAGGCAGAAATGCAATGTAAATGAGATGGAAAGCGCATGCTACAATTTAACCCTTTGAACCCATAACAACGGTGTAAAATTTGTATAAACTGTATACAGCTCAGAGGATATGGGAGACCTACCCCACATTGTAGGCTATTAGAGGAAGTCAAAAACTCATCTCATCATTGGAAACCACCTCTGTCTTTATAAAGCATATATACATGTTCTCGCCGTAGTACTCCTTTGTTCTTACCTTCCACCAAAGTGAACAAGTCTCAAAGTTACAAAGATGTATTAACCTTTTAAGAAAATCTCTTAAGCTGTGAACAGGATCTTCTGGAGGTCATCTTTTACAGGATTGAAAGTCGTATTCTTTTCTTTAAGATGGGATACAGAATTTCTAAATCTCAGAGTCCTGATGAATAGCTGTTGGCAGTTTATATGGTATTGGTGGTAGCAGGTTCTTTATTGATGTGATGAATTCTGAGTTGTTGTGGTTATAAATGTTGATTTTTCAGAGAGTGATCTGAAATAAGCAAGTGATGATGAGCTGGATGAGTCCAGCGAGGACACCAGCAAAGTATCAGATCTATGACAACATGCAAGGTAGATCATCACCTTCTCATTTTCATTCAAGGAAGCATGTCAGAGTGTCCTGGCAATAAAAATCAGCAACGTTTGAGGCAGGGTTTTGCCAATAGAATAGAAGCTCTAGAAAATGTGTAGGGTATCGAAATCATGGCCCAAAAAGATTGAAAGAGCAATGAGCACGGCTATTTCAACATTTTGAGCCCAATCATTTTGCAAAATCATCTCATAAACGAAATTATATCAACAATCTACCAGCAGTGAACAAAAATTGATTCAGATTACCCCCCCCCCTCCCCCCCAAAAAAAAACAACCCACGGAAAAATTTTTGACTGAAAGGTATTTGGTTACTTCTTTTTTATATCAGTATATATGTATTCATATATATCTTTTCCCGCTAACTATACATTTTTCTGTTTCAATTTGCTCTCCTATAAAATAAATTAATATCAAATCTAAGCAAATGATTATTTCACTTTGTGTTCATTCA
>JAUEKT010173142.1:0-13897 GCA_031762655.1 Doris verrucosa
AATCAGTGTAGGGACAATCATGTCTAGCATAGAATGTAATAAAATTATAATAATAATTTCCAATTCTTGTGTGTGTGCAGATCCCAGATATTGTCATGCAGATATTGCCTTGTTCTTTGCGCTTGTATATATTTTACACAGCCTTTCTGTATCATTTTCTGTAAAGACAGCGCGTCGAAGACCTCTTGCGAATATTCCTAATGTTTCTATGCCAAGCTTTCAGTAAAGTTGAGGTAACATTGATTATCTGTGGTTATATCTTGTGACGGGACACTAAATGAAGTGATTGCGCTAAGAGCAGGCAGTGAAGCTTTTTGTTACATTGCTTACTTTGGAAGAATGGCAATAGGTGCCAAATAATTGTGTCACATCACAGGGTTCATACGCAAGTCTTGAAGTCTTGAAAAAGTGTTGGAAATGGCTCCTTTTTTAAAGAATCTTCTGCGAAGTCTTGAAAGAAAGAGTCATCAATTTTCCAAATTCAAAGATTTTATCTTTTTTTCAGGGTTGAGTATGTATTAAATGTTCTGGTGGGCTTGGGGGGTATAGAAATGAGGGTTGTATGCCAAATGTATGGATTTTTTTGTTTCCTCACCCGCTTCTTCTCCCTTGCCCCTACCCTGCCTCTTCCTCTAGAGTTAGAGGCAAGTTAAAGTATGTTTAGTCAAGGATTTATCTGAAAAGACTAACTAGGGCCTACATCTGATTTGTTTTTTGGAGCTTCTTTTATTGCGTTCTTTGAATGTATTGATTTTTGCGTCTAAGATCTTGAAAAAGCTTTGAATTTTGTCTCAATGTAGCGGTATGAACCCTGCATCAGCAGGTGTCATCCAAATCAAAACCAGAACATTGCAACATTTCGCAACTTCCAAGTCCTCCACCTCAATGGATTATACTCAATATTGAGTCCGATTCAGGAAACTCTTCAAATTCAGTTTGCGATTCAGACATTTTAATTGATTACAAAAAAAAAAGAAGGGGCTGTGATGCTCATCAACATTGAATTAAGTTTGATTTTCCATGATCATTATCTTAAGGAAGGCGTATTTTACGACGTAACTTGTACACTTAATAAAAATCTATATTTCAGGTGAAGAATAGAGAACTAAGTCGCCAAGTATCACAGCTATCAAAGGGGAAAAAGTCGTCCACAGAAACGTCTAGCGCGGCTATCAGTCTATCGGCATCGTGAGACAGAAAAGTAAGGAATGCCGTGGCTCCACTCTTGTGTTTCGCATGTCATTTTTCTCTGTTCGTTGTTGATTTCCTGTAAGGTTTGATGCGTTGCTGTCATGTTTTGCATACTATTGTTGATGATTTTTTAAGCAGTTATTTAAGGACTTATTTTTAACAGGGCTGCCAACTTTGTTTTTTATAACTCTTGAACTGTCAATGGTAATGGGTAGAATTTTGGGGGATGTTTCATGGATTTTACTTTAGGTCAGCATAATAAGTTGTATTTGGATTATAAGAACATGATAATAAAAGTTAATATATTTTCAGAAGGCTAAGTCAGGAATAGAAGTACGCAGTTGTAAGTGACCATGTGACTTTGACTTGTCCATGGGGGCACCCTTGATTTTCACCTTGAAAGCTGTGTTGATCTGTCTCGTAAGAATTTATGGTGTCTAGTAACAAAGCCTTTGAAATGTTGCCCGGGGGTAATTGCTGTACAGATTTTGTTTGCACGATGTAATGAAAATTTCAGTTTTCAAATTTTTTTTAAATATTGAAAAGCTGGAACAAATCAATGTTTTCAAAGGTAGATACAGAGAGGGTTTCAAATGTGGGAAACAGACAATTAGAAAGCAGGGGTAAAGAACAAGGATTTGGTCATTTTTAAGTTATAATTGATGGAATGAGTAAAGAAGTGACAATAGTTCTTAAAAGATGATGGGGCATTTTTTTTTTTTTTTTCTAAATTTTTAAAGGATTTTCCATCGGCATATTCTATTATACAATTTAAGAAAGAATTATTTTCATTTTAGCCATTTAGAGGTTTTTACAATGAGGATGTTTCTGTACATAAATAAGTTGTTACATATGTTACTATTGTACATAACTATGCGATACATTTAACACAGGTTGTTACGAGGTTTTAGTTCCAAGTCAAGGTTTCCTTAATTCTGGAAGATAGTTCAAGCGTGAAGACCTGTTGAACAATCGCAGCAAAACGTTGCAAGGGTTTATCAGTACATGAAATCTAGCCATTGTGCATTGCTTATGATGTGTTAGAAAAATTCCCCAGCAGCAACATGTTTTTAAACCCTGTCTGTACATATATATAAGGATAATGACTCATGACTTAGCTCTAGAAATATCAGAAATGTAGAAAATGATTGAATGTTTAGAAAAAAAGGTTTTGTCGGTGAAATTCAAAATCATTGAAGTTATTGTTGAGTGAATATTGTTTTTTTAAATTATGAAGTTGGTAATTAGTTGTTTGTGATGGTAACTGCAAAGTAGTCTGGACCGCCTTCTCTTAAGATTCACCAACCTTTTATTATTTATGACAGTTAAATTCTTAACTTACTCTTGATGTGGCATATAGTGTTTTTATTAATGTTTTGAATACACTTTGACTGACAAATCGTTTTCAAAATTTATTAGCCTTTGTAGTTTTTATATGTTGTCAGGTAATGGAATTAAGAGAGCACAATAAACATTATATTTCAACTATTATAGCTAAGTAATGAATAGTTAATTGAAAAAAAAAAGACAAGCAGTTGTGAATAATATTATTTGAACCAGTAGCAGTAGCCTATTTAATTCGTTTCTGCTGTTTTTCTGATATTGACATCAAAAGATGTGGAAAGCATTTTATTTTTGCAAGGATTTTTCTATCGGCTTTTGGGAGTAAGATTATGGCTACAAAATCTTTATTATTCATGGTCTTTTTTCAGTTCTGTTGTATCTCCCAACTAGGTTCTTTAGTTCATCAACCATAATGTTTTTTACGTTAAAAGAATAGATCTCTCTACTCGACACGTTTATGGTGAATATGCAGTCAAACCCTTCCTGTTCTCTTTTACTCTACTACAAAGTTGGGAAGATTTTTGTGTCAGGAGGTTTTTCATTCTGTTACTGTGCGTTAAAGTATAGAAAAGGTTGTAGTAGGTAGAAGCCCTCAAGGTTTTTCAGTCTCCCTTCACCTTTGCTTTTCTTGCCAAGCACATCATGACAGCGTTGCAATAGAAGTAGCATATTAAATTTTCTTATTTATGTGTTGAGATGACGTCGTCAAAAGTTCATTGTATATTTTTTAAAGTTTCCCCCACATGAAATAGGGCCGCAACATCTGATGCAATGGATATTGGTACAGGAGTTAAAGCTTGATTCACCTGTAGTCAAATGCTCTTTCAAGAATTTTATATTATAGTTGTTTTATTTTCAGAATTTTAAATCTTTATTGAGAGCATATGAAAATCTTCTGAGGAAAAGAATCACGCTGCATGAAACTGGCTCTAAAGACTTGAGAAGTTAGTTTTTCAGTTCTCTACAAGGCAATCCTAGGAGTAGAGAGATACAGCAAATAGAATGTATATTTTCCTAAACGTGCTGTCTGCTCAGAGGACTTTGTGAATAGCAAGGACAGACTTGTCATTTGGCAAAATTCATTCGGCATCTTCATCAGTTTTGAACTGTTTTATTTTACCCGTTTCTTTTCAACGTTGTGTATTCAGTCCCTACCATTAATCTCATCAAAACAAAATGGCGTGAATCACCCCAGTGTTCATGGAAACTAATCGGCACAATGTGTCAGTGTTGAAATTTTGTTTGCATTTATATTTTTAGTGTTTGTTGAAAATAATATGTTTGTTACTTTTTCCTTCTATCAAATTTTGTTGTTGTTGTTGGTCTTTCTGTTTTACTTTTAACTCATCCTCATCCTGCAATGGTCGCAAATGGTTGGCGACGTACTCTGACTCACTTGACTTAGGGGCCTTCCGCTGTCTAGTCCATGGACCTGATTGCCTCGGTTAACTTTGTGATTCCGGCTGTAAATGTACTCCATTGCTTTCGATTTTGTGCTTTTGATCTAAAATTTTCTAAATGTCTAGTTGTAAGCCAAAGGTCAGTGTTGAGTCGGGGAAGGCTCTTGTTTAGAATAATTGGTAGAGTTAAATAGGTTTATATTTTATGAGTTGATGATTTTGACGGTGTTCTAGTTTGAGAAATAGGCTTGCTGTTTTTGCTTCAAAACGAGCAATTTGGAAGTAATATAAATTTACGTTACATTTCTGTCTATGATCAATCTGGTTTGAAGTGATTTTTTGCCATACTTCTACTTTTTATCTCTTAGAATCATTGTACAACAGGTTGAGAATGTGACACAGCTGGTAGGTTGGCTTCTTTCTTTACCGTCTATCAGATCTCTTAACGTAGAATATGGATTTTTGTTTGCTTGTTTTGTTCTTTAGGTCAAGACATTGTGGCTGGGCAGATCGACCTACAGACTTGTTTCTTCATGTTTGCAAATTGTCTGATATTATTCGTGCTAAACATGGGGCTGTTGCAATGATCATCAAAGTAGAAATGCGGAACTCTTCTTCATTTTCCATTGACTCATTTTAAACACTTCTTAATGTCTTCTGTCTATATCACCTTGGTTTGGCACCTTGCTTTCGTTGCGGGTGTTTTCAAGATCTTGTAGGGGATCGCATGTCATGTTTGGTTTTTGCTTCTGGTATAAAGGACTTAAGCTTTGTAACAATAGTAAAAGACACTGCAATCTCTAAATAACGACAACCCCTTGATAGCGACACTGATCTCTGGTCCAGATTGTTTTGCTATATATAATTAGCATTAAGATACCCAAAATAGCGACATGTATTATAATAAAATCCCTGTTCGGCATTGATATTGTGATAATCGTTGACACTGATGGTTGGTAATCCTTTTTCCACCATCAGGAAAAACCTAGGATAACGATACTTCTGGATAATGGCATAATTTTCCTGTCCTAGGTGATATCGTTATTCAGGGATTGCACTGTCGGTATCTAAGGGATATCTGAGAAATTTGAAGTCTAAGCATCATACAACTGGTTGCGAATGTTACACAGCTGGTAGGTCTACTGTATAATCCGCTTATATCGACAGTCAACTTATCGACATTTTGATATGTTGACATATTTTCCAATTACGAGGGTTTTCCTTCAATATCTTTACCTCTTTTATTGATTTTTTTTTTTTTTGCCTTCTTCTCTACATTGACATGCTTTCTATGTGTACGTAGCAAAGAGCAGGCACATAAATGGGGAGAAATGTCACACTAACCATCAACAAATTAGTTCTTTATTAATCCACATACTTGCTATATGGACTCGCCAAGCATTAATAGTAAAAAGGCATGTGCGCAGTGTATAATAGGCTAGATAAAGTCTTCCCTAACCCATTGCAAGTGTTGTAGTGGTGATGTCTTTTTTTTTATCGCTGACTTCCCCTTGTTTTTCCCTCTTTGACATTGTATTTTGATTATCGACTTTTTTTTTATAGCAACGTAAAGTCCACTTCCTGAAGCGTGTTGATGTAAGCGGATTACACTGTACTTCTTTCTTTACAGTGTATCAGGGTTGTTTTTTTTCCTCCTTTTGTTGACTTTGCTGTTTCCTCTTAATTCACCCTATAATGGCCGCAATGGATTACGAATTACGCGTTGAATTTCAAACAAAGAAAGCTGTTATTGTTGATCTGATGTGTGTGTGTGTGTGTGTCATAGTGTGTTTTCTGTATAACTGAGATTGGCCACAGTGTAATATGGACAACGATGTGTTTATGTCATAACTCAACCGTGGAATATTGCATCCCTTGAGATTTGAACGTCTTCTTCTTGATTCTTTTAATTGAAATGCAAATTTTTATCATACTTTGTTGAATGAAACCCCATCCGAACAGTTGAAACTCACTTCAAATGCTTTTCGATACAGAAATCCAATACGGTGGTCCTCGCCTAATAACCCGCTTCTTGGGTGACAGAGAGATAGGGTTAGCTGAAGCATCAAGTTATTAGACGTACCTGGAAGGGCAGTAATGTATTATTAAGAGTTCTTATGTAGAGCGCAGGTTGGATGGGGTAGACTTATGCAAATTAGCGTGTCAATATTCGAATTAAAAACGCTTGACAAAAGACAAAGCCCAACGAGTTTTCCCATTTCTGAAACCCTGATCAGTTAGAATGTTGGAACTAAGAATCGACATTTAGCCCAAAATTGGCCTCATTTTACCAAGCAACATCTTTAACAAAGTATTTACAAGGTAATTAATGAAAATGATGGAAGAGTATTGAGAGGAAATTTATTTTCTTTTTTTCCTGCTCGTATTGACTTCTCAATAGAAAAATCTGGATTACAGGACGAAGGTGAGGTCTGATACCTGCCATTTCTATGTAATAATACCGTTAAGGGATTTATTTCTCCATAAAACGTTCAGACGCAAAGTTGGCAAATTCCTGACGGAATATTGGGAGGAGGCCACCGTATTGGTACATTTGTTGGGAGTGTTGATGTTCTTCTCTTGTTTTTTCAAGGCACCGAAGGGCAGCCAGTGTTTTTGTTTTGTTTTTGTTTTTCATTTTAGACTATTGTCATGGAATCTTGCAAGCCGTCTGGTGTTATTCTTATTGATTCATGTATACATTATATGCATGTATTATATATAGGTGGGCCAAAAAAAAATAAAAAATGCTCCAGAGTTAAACATGTTGTAGCACCTCAAATCTTTGTGCAGATTTTGATGAGACTTTACATATTGGTAGATTCATAGAGTTTAGAGGTGGGTATTTTAAAGATTCTGTGCTTTCACTAAATTTCAATATTATGTCATCAAACTTCACATGCTTATTAATAATACATCATATTACATATATGCTGACCTATAGCCTACATAGTTTAATTAACAGATGATATGATTTTAAAAATGTTATAAATTTGGCGCATCTTTTATTTTTGGCCTACCCGTTATATAATGTGTAGAATAAATTATATAAGATGTTCAGCTGTTTCTTTTTGTTTTTTTGTTTTTGAGTTAACAATAATCATTTCTCTTTCCGTTTTTATTATTTCAAAATAAATGTTTACTTATGATTTTCCGTGTATGAAATGAATTTGATCTGAGTACAATTTTGTTCCTTTTATCTCAAAATGTTGTATCATATCAGTGCTGTTTTTGTTTTTTTTTCGTTGTTGTTGTTTTTTATACTTGTCGGTTGGAGTTGTAGCACCGTTTTTAAATGATTCGTTGTTGATTTTAAACAATCCCATTTTGATTCTGATCTTCATGCTTTTATCCTGACGGACCTTGTTCTCTTTACTCATTCTATGCTATGTATGTATATGTATATATATTATATTATATACATGCGTATATCATCATAAGCATCACACTATTTTATAATGATTTGTAAACTCCCTTTTTATCTTTGTACTAGCGGATGTAATAATTGTAATAATAAGAAATATCATATTTAGTCTATGCTATGTTTTTCATTTGGTTCTAATTCCAGTTTTATGACTTTCATAATAAAAAGTGCCACTGCCAGATTGAAACGAAAAAAAAGTAAAAAAGACTGAAACGCAAAATTTTCTGCTGGTTCATTTTTTCCATTTCCAGAGTGTTTTGATCGGTTCTCACTTGTGTGCATATTCGGGAGAAACAGAAATGTCGTTTGAAGTATTGTACATGTAATTCTAAAATTGTGACTTGATCGCAAGTAAAGTAAAGTTCATTCTATGCCTTGACAGTCCCAAAGAGCCGGGGTTTATCCCAGTTTCTGTAGCGTTAAGTGGAACAGATGATACAAGGTCATCCACTGGACAGGACGCTAGTCTATCACGGGCTTTACTCTCCAGCTCTTGCTGGTTCTCATTGACACCAGAGTCAGTTGGAGTAAATTTTCTAGCTCAAGGAAAATACACAATGGGCACGGACGGGATTCAAACCATGTACCTTGCTGTCGGCAGTCCCACGCCCTAACCATTCGGCCACCATGCCTCCATGCTTGATCGTATGGGTTGTTTAAAGTGGTTGATGATTGGGATTTATGATCACATATATTGCTGTCACAGTAACAGCTATTTGATGTATCCATTCAGTACCGTATATAACATAAAAACGGAAATGGATGATCACGTAGAAATAATGTCATGGAAAGCTATGGAACACATGCAAAGGTAAAGGTATGTTTGGCCTTAAAAAGGGCCGTTTTTAGCCTTCTGGGCGGTTCTCATTGGCTGTGACAATAAAATGGTGAAGTGTGACGCAATTTAATACACAAAGACAGTGCAGGTACTCATTTACACCTGAGTGGGGTGAAGCAATAGATAGTTATCTTCTTGCTCAAAGAAAATAAAAGATGGCTGTGGTGAGATTTGTACGCAGTATCTTTCGGTCAATAATCTCACAATCTAACCACTGTACCAACATTCTTCTAAAACCTGCAATATATACAGGGGTGTAAAATCTCTCATGAGGTATGCAATGTCCTGTATGTAGTAAGTGTCTTATGATGATGTGGAGACGGTTGATGGATTCTGCTGAAAAATCCAATTCTCTTTTTTCTTTACGCTTTTCCCTTACAGTGGAATTCTGTTATAGCGAAAATTCGCGGCTCGGGCACATTTTCTCACTATTGCCGAGTTGTAGCTATTTCCAAATACAGTAGAACATGGTTACAGCGGGACTTTTTGTTCGAGAAGAAAAATCCCGCTGTAGGGGTGTTCCCGCTATAGGGATGTAAAGGGGAATAAGAAAAAAATACAGGAAAAAAACAGCATTACGCTGAGAGAGCATCTTACACCCCCCCACCACACACACACACATGCACACTGGCCGAACCCCGCTGGTCATAGAAATGGTCCGTGGTGCTAACTAACAATTAACAAAGAATACGATGTCTTTAGCCTAAGTTTATTAAGCCCAAAAGAACTTAGAGCTCGTTCAATCTCTCCCGCTGTATCCATGTTCGGGCCTTTCCTGGTCAGAAATTGTCCCGTTAAGTCCATGTACAGGTAATAGATTTTATATAAAGAGAATAAAACGGGGATTCTGGCAAGGTCCCGCTGTAGGGGTGTTCCCGCAGTAGCGGGTGCCGCTATAGATGAGCACTACTGTAACGAGTTTATGTATGATGGGGAGAAAAAAAGGGAAATAATCGTATGACTGGTGCCGATGAGGCAGGGTAGGGAAGAGTGGGGAGAAGGATATATATATATGCCTTTAATCGTTTTGATCAGCACATGATCGGCAGTAAGTGGATAGTGAGGTGAATAATACAAAAAGTTTTTATGAAATTAGTTTAATCATATCTTTGGGCGAACAGCAATTTTGTGACTAGGAAGGAAAGAAAATCTCGTGTTATTACTGAGATGGCTATCTATGGACTCTCGTTAAACCCGATGGTTCATTCTAAAGAGTAAGAGGAAGAATAAAACGGGGATTTGAAAATATCTCGTTACTTCAGAACTGAGATGGCTATCTATGGACTCTTGTTAAACCCAATGGTTCACTCTAAGAGGGATAATAAAACGGGGATTTGAAAATATCGCGTTACTTCAGAGTTTCGTTGTTTCATGACTGCACTGTATTTTTTATTCTATTTTCCTTGTCTTCTCACATTTCACTCTCAGATGACTTTTTGTTTGTTTTTTGAAAAATCTTTTTTTTTATCCATTTGTGGCCATCTTAGGGTGAATTAATTAAGAGGAGGAAACCGCAAGAGGAAAATAGAAAAACGATATTGATAATTTAATAATTTCGGTAGTAATGAAAGAAATAGACAAACCAACAGTGCCAATCAACTGCCTGCTCTTGAGATGATACCATAAAAGGCAAATGAGGTCAATTTTAAACCCACAAACAAACCAATCATATCCATGGTGGAGGATTTGATTTTTTCCTCCGAATGGAGGCATTCATTTCTTTTTTTACTTTCATTACGTAGAAATACATGAAATAAAAAGATAAAACAAGACAAAAAATCAGCCTGACCCCCAAATTTAAAAATGAAATCAGCTGAGAAACAAAGTGTTCTTGAACACAACAACAATAATTCTTTATTCATGATTTAATTAAATAATAAAATGTCCAGATTATCTCAATCTCCTTAAAGTCTTTCTTATTTTTGTGCTGTGAACAATTTTCTGTATTTTTTTTTTTTAAATTCACCCCTTCAAAATATTGCCATGGTCTCAAGGTGCGGCCATCTTTAAGGCAATGCATCAGCCCCTCAATCAGGGGTTTAAGACATCTATGATGATGCTGATGATAACAGCAAAGATTCCTTGAGTATTCCATAATACCAGCCATTGGTACAACCCAAGTTCGTTTTGCCGTCAAATTAATTTCTTATTACAATACCGGTAATTAAAAATACAGCACAAATGAATATAGAGTGTGCCACACTAGGGACATCCAACAAGGAAGGGAAGGGGTCAATAAGGGGTCATTAAGTAGGCTATTGAAACTCTAAATTAAAATCTGCCTTTGTTGAGATGAGTTAAAAGACATCAGTGAGTTTAAGGAAGGAAGGATATGAATGGAAACACCAGTCATGAATGGGACTTTGGCAAAGGGAAAACGTAGCAAGTAAGAAAAATTCTTGGACTGCGTTATTCAACAATAATCACTAATGCAATGCTCTACAAAGAGTTCAAAAGTTCAAAAATCTTCATTGATCCCAACAGGAAGGAAATTTTCTTTTGCATGTCAGCGCAATATAATATCAATAAAAGTACAAAAACTGCCAGAGAAAACCAGCTTCAGACAAAGTTTTGAAACAACGATGGAAACTGTGGTCACATTCTGAGGAAAGACCAAGAGATCCTTGCATACAAAACCAAAGTCTATTCCTTCACAAACCCCTACAACAACAAAAAAAGCACCTTTAAAACGTTGCCTATAATTTGAAATATTTTCTGCAATTTTGACATCAAAATGTAACCTGGAAAAAATCAGAACATCAGCTAAAAATAGAAATCTAAGTGTGGTTTGCCTTCACCTCAAAAATAAGGAAAACAGCCGAGGCTGCAAAGTCAGAAGTCATCAATGGCGCTAGGCATTAAGTCAGTAGGTCAATAAATAGTGACACTGCTCTTCTCATTGTTGCACAATATTTTGAGATGAGACTGTTGATAATAATAATAAATGAGATGGAGCATTGAGGAAGACTGGCATTGAAGTCAAAGTGATGTTTTAATTCTCATGAAACGCTCATTTTGACTTTGATTTAAGGTTCATGACAATCGACACCTGTCCAAATCAAATGCCTTGAGGTTTACGAGTTACACAAATCATCAGGATTGGGCTTTTAGGCTACTTTTAGGACTGTCACAGCAAAGGAACTCAAATGTTTCTTTCAGAACTCGTCAATCATTTTATCAACTGTTTCATTAGTATAGTTATATTCTATGATAAGAAAATGCTAATATCAACCAAATGGGATACCGGTACATCAAATTTTCTTCATGCTTGTATTAGCGGTATAAAATAACATAAAATTACAAACATTTGCAAAATGCTTTCTGAAGAAGTTGGACGGATTACAAAAGTCTACCAAAGAAAAAACAAATGTTCTGAAAATAAACTCAACCTAATATTCTGCAATTTGAAGGAAAAACCTAGCATATGCACTATTGAGCAAACTGACATATTTTAATACTCATACTATAGACAGTAAAATTCTACATCTTTCTATATCTATATTATTTTTGTATCGATATCACAATATTGAATGATTCTACATAACTAAATGCATATAAGCAGGCTACTTTTTATGAAATCAGAACCAGACTTTTGTCAGTTTAGTGGACAGCGAATTTTGTATAATAGGTTTTTCATTAAAAAGGCAGCATTTCAATAACATATTTAAATCCACCTGAACATAATAAATATTCACACTCAACTGAATGGAATAACAAACTCTTCATGAAAGCAAGCAAGATTTAAAATCTTCGACAATCTGCTTCCTCAGAAAGATAAAATCTTTTCCATTCTTTCCCGTAAGATTTGATTAAAAAAAGAAGAAACAGTCTCCCTCTTTTTCCGACAACTTGTAAGAAATACCCACAGGGTTGGAAGCATCAAGGAACGGATAAAATCTCCCATACAAACAATCTACTCTCCTTGGCCAGACCCTAGCCGTTGCCATTTAAGGTGTCAAAACAGGTAATTTGTTGGAATTACAAATCAAGTATGGTAAAAATGGCATTTATATGGCTCATGTCACAGGCATAATGAAATACGGGCGGAAAACACGATACACCATCATCTCTCTCATTAAACGGGTATATTATGTCAAACTATCAAAGTCGTATCTTTAATAATCCAGTTGGGAGTCTAAATCTAAAATTATATTATACTTTTTGGTTAACAAATAACAAAATAAAATAGTTTTTTGCCACCCCTGAAAAGTTACTACTTTATGATTGTTATGCCCATATTCTACCACACCACAATGTGTCCACAGAACAATCATAGTCATACTCATGTTGCTGTACAATACATGTAGCGTTTTTACTGTACCAGTTGACAGTAAAATAAAACGCATAAAACAAGATTTACAGTTAAGTAGAATATACTCTCCCAAAAAAGTTAAGTACCAGATGTATACCCACCTGCCAAAGAGTAATCAAAACACCTTTGGCTCATGTTATTCATGGCGCACGTGCAAATAAATCTGCTGTCACAGTACTCGGTGCAAACCTTTCATGCAATGCAAAAGAGATTACAACGGCTGAAATCACTTTTGAAGTTTTTTTTACAAATTTTCTAAACTAGGTGTCTTGTTTTGCAGGTGGTAGTTTACTTTTTTTGAAGAGTTTAGATGGGAGTGGAAAGATCTGGTCAGAAAGGTTTAAAGTGATGCACCCATGATCAACCAGACTATACATAATGTACAGGAACGACCATGATAAAGATTTACAGATAAAGGTAGCGGCGTCTTTAATTGTCAGGTACTCAATTACACCTGAATGAACAGATACAATTTGAGTCATTGTCTTTCTCAGGGAAAATACACACGATAGTCGGTGTGATTCAAACCCACCACCTCTTGATCAACAGTCCGAGGCTTTTACTTTTACCATTCAGCGACCTTGTCACTTAATAAACATTTTTATTGCCTTCAGCTACTAACAAAAGATTTATTCTATTTCCTTGCATCATGTCGGTCAAGACAGCATATGTGTCGGACTACCCTGCCATCATGTTTTTTTGCGGCTGCAACGGCATATTAGCGGCCGCAAAATTGGCAATTTTCCGCAATTTACCGCAAATTTTACAATTTTTGAAAATGAAATATCTCTAATTTTGAATTTTTAAAGCAAAATGTGGTAACATTTTCTGTTTTTTTTGTGGCAACAATTTCATTTATCTGTGGCAAAATTTGGGACTTCAAATGGCAAATTCCCACGATGCCAGACTATCGGAGGGCAGACCAACGAGAGTAGACTGGAATGGCATGATGAATAATATAAATGGACCATGAGCATGACTCTCCTGAAATGTTCTCAAGACTTGTCCAGGATGTCTATGACGACCTTGCCTCGAAGATGTCCAGCCATGACCGTCTGAAAGGCTGCCGAGCCCTGGCTGAAGGGGAACACGTGCTGGACCACCGGCTTGATCTGCCAGGACAGAAATAGTGGGACGATTGGGGATTGAGGATTAAAAAGCATGTGATTAGAGGCATGTGTACATTATTATGTAGAGTAACCAGACAAGTAGAAGACCAGAATAAGAAGTATTATTACTAGTAGTAGTACTACAGTAGTATGCATTATTATTATAATTATTTGTAGTCAAGGGAAATGAGGGAAGAGAAGCGGGGGGTTGTGCAGTTGGATGATCTGGTAGACAGTAATATGGTGCATTGAGAAGATGTTGATGTTTGGGCAAAAAGG
>JAUEKT010174251.1:0-13895 GCA_031762655.1 Doris verrucosa
CCCCCCCCCCCCCCCCCCCCCCCCCGCAAAGTGATTAAATCTTGTTTTGAGCTAAGATTTTCTTTTTCTTATTCTTTAACCCTCTTCTTACTCATATGTAATTTTGACAAGACAGTGTTTACTTCATCACTTTTCTGGTTCAGTTTGGTCTTGACATCTAAATATAATCCTTTCAGTTCACAAACAGACTTTCTTGATCTGGCCTTAATAATATCCACTTTTTTTTTGGAATGCACACTTCTTCTGAGCTAAGCAAGATTTGAGGTCAGCAATGTCCTGCTTGGAGCTTGCTAAAAGTTTCTGCAGAGCTGCTTTCTCAGCTTGCGTCTCCTTTAAGACATCCAATAAAACTGCCTTTTCGGAGGTCACTGATGTGCAATGACTGCACTTTTTGTGTGACGCCCCTGTTGTTTGAGTAGACGGTGACGTATTGGGTGGCAAGAGTTGAGTCAGTGGCGAGGCTCCCAGTGACGGCGTTGACTGAGTCGGCAATCTTAAATTGGATTCAGCAAATGCTGAGAGAGCATCGGGTTACTTTGATTGATTCCGTTTGCATCCGTCGTATCTTTTCAGCGCTGAATCAGCGGCATAAGGCAGCCGTTTTGGGTCATGACCGCCGAGGGCATGAATCCACTGCAGGGCAAATTTCTTTGGAAATCCTTGGGACCTTCTGTATTGTTCAATGTCCACCATGAAACGATTTTTAATAACCACAGGAGACGATGAAACTTGACTTGGTGGATGAAGGAATGTGCTTTGCACGACACCCTTTTCTGATAGTGACTCAGATTTGAAGTCTGTATCCACTGGGGCTGCGAGGAAATCACTGAGTGACGTAGCATCAAGTTGACAAAACTTTTTCTGCACGCTGTCAACAAGATTGGAAAAATAGGTGGTGGCTGTCGCTTCCTCAATGTTCCCAATACTTTGATCGATTTTGCAGAGCCATTCCTCAGTCTTAAACAAGAAAAGAGGTATACACGTGAAAATATACTCAGAAAGAAATAGCCTAGGTTTCTTGTGTAAAGCCTGTATTCTTTTTATCTGAAATTGAAAGAAAAAGTTCATTAATAATGAAACAGAAATGATAGCTCCCCTGATGGATGGAAGTAGACAACAGGTATTTGCGTAGCTTGTTTCTTTTCTCCTGAAAGTTAACAAATACTTCATTTTGCAGTCACATTGTGAAATATAAAAAGTGTATGAGGAGGTTCATTGATGGTTTATTGTTTGCTTATTGAGTGGACAGGTCTGACTGAAGAAAGCCTCCTTATGTTATATTAAGTTTTGTAAGAGTAAGAGAGAAAAGGTGGGCAGGGAGCTACTTGTACTGTCTGATTTCTTTTGTTCTTTCTTACTGAAATTGAACCAAAATGTTCAGTGTTACATCTTAAATTATGGAAAAATGTTGGGGGGTTGTCCACATCTCAAAGCAGAAGGTCGACATATGTCTGTTTAAGTAAGTTGCAAGTACTCGGTGCTGGTATCGAGCATTGCGCCTTTGAAAAAAGTGCTGTACCGGTACCTCTGTATCCTTCCCAGGGAGTTGAGAATATCTCTGGTTGAGGCTTGTTTGTGTCCAACTATGGTAATCATCCCCATAATAATATAAGTAAAAGTATAAATCAACAAACAGCTCACTATGGAGCGTGGCTTGCATCCTTTTTCTCTTAGATATGATAGCTGCACCAGGAGTCTGTTACATAACTGGAAGTTGGGGTTCAATGTGACCGGGCGACCTCTCCCACTGTGCAAAAAATGTCGCCTGAGATTCTGATAGACCTCATCCTCTGTTGAGTCAAAAAGAAAGCATGAATTAGACTACACAACTCTTTATTTTTATACTAACTAGGCATACATTGACATAGCTACTCTTCTACTTCTATACAATACTAAGGCTATACAAGCTTGGTGATGATGATGATGATGATGATGATGATGATGATGATGATGATGATGATGATGATGATGATGATGATGATGATGATGATAATAATAATAATAATAGTAATAGTATTATTATTAATAATAATAATAATAATAATAATAATAATAATAATAATAATAATAATAATAATAACAATAATAGTCGTAGACAAAATGTCTTTAAATGTAATATAAAATAGATATAAGGGAATTGAGGGAAAGAAGAGGAATAATAAATACGTGTAGGCAACAAACTGTTACAAATGATCTTTGGAGTGGTGTCTGCTCATTAGTAAAAACAATATTAACTGTAGAGCCCTGTAATCCTGTATAGTATAATAATAATAATAATATAATGGTAGTCCTGACATTTCATAAGAGCGTTAAGAAAGGATGGCCCAAGCATAGTGAATGAAGACATGGACGAGTCCATGTGTGTGAAAGAAGAGTTGAAAATGAAGGGGGGGCAAGAGTCACACTGTCTCTGTTCAATGCCGTTCAAATGCTAGCAATCTCTATGTAAATCTAGAGTTGGATACAAATATCAAGACTCATTCAAATGCAATCTTGCTAAGTTAGATTTAGCATAGAAATAACTGGTTTCACTCCATATTATAAACATAGCCTAAAACTTTATTTAGCCTAGACCCCCGTGTGAAAAAAAAAAGTTCTACAGTCCCTTTACCATTTTCAACAAAATGGCGGCCATTGTTTACTTGTTGAATCGAGAAGTTGGAAGAGACTACTGAACGCTAATATAACGTTAATAATGAACAAGTATCATTATCATGCTATGTAACGGATAAATATATCATAATTCTATCTGAATTTGATCTGAAATCTGTAAGATAACTTCCCCCAAAAATCAAATCATCGTTTGAACTTATGCAGTCATGCTCAGTTTGACACCGCTTCTTTTCGTCGACAAATCATGTGACCAAGAGCCCATGGAAATCACCGAAAAATAATATAATTTGCTTGCTCATCTACTATATCTAATTAAAATATGAGAATTAAGTGATCATACTTACCGATCAAGTGTTTCCCATCCATCGTTGAAGCTTTGAGACAGAGTACTGACAAGAATTCTACGTCACGCCATCAAACATCGCTGATGCGGCGGTCAACCTCGGCCGGTCGCGATTTTCATTGTGATGAAAAGGAAAGTAGAAGTAGTTCCAGCACTTGGCTCATTGATACGTGTTAAATAGTGCCGATAGAATATACATTTTTGAAAAAAAAATTGAATGATCTTTGCACTGATGTATTTTTTGACGAAAAATATGCTAGCTATCGGATCGAAAATGAGTCTTGAAGTTTTCAAATCGAAATTTTAGGTACTTTCAAAATTCGAACCAAGACGATAAAGATATCAGTAGAAAGGGCATTTCAAGGGCTATAAATAGCTAGCTACCAATCAAACTGAGTTTGGAACACAAATACCGGCAACTACTGCCAGAAATGTTGATGAATTTGCTGGCGGTTTACGATAAAAACCTGTTTTAGTAGTTTCTTTCAACTAGGTTTCCATAATATCATACAAATGTTTTGTTTGACTTCTAATACTGAGAAGAAAGAGGAAAGAATGAACTTTGCATTTGTGTGTAACACTTAAAGTTGCAAGAAATTATAAAAAAAATATAAGCATGCAAAGTGGCCCCTTTTTCAATGCAAGCCACAGCGAAACGACCGTCTTGGCTCAGTATTGAGTACCTGATTCAAGACTGAACCACCCACTAAGTACAGACAATCAGTAGCCTAACAGTAACAATAACAATCGTCACCAGAACAACAGCAACAACCACGACAAAACCCCCAGTAACTAGAATTAATACTAAAAAGCAACAAAAATTCACTTACTTGGTGCGCGCTTTAACACCTTTCCCTTTGAAGGTCAGTTGTCCATAATGGGTGCAGACAAACACAATCCTGGAACATTTGAACATTTCCGTTGGAATCTGCGACTTCTTCTTGCTGTTGGTTCTTTCTACAGATTCCGATGATTTTATCCTGTACGCTGAATAACTTTGGTCTATAAAACCCTTAAAGTCCCTTTCAAAGCAGCATGCGATGTCCATGTCTTCACGTTAAACGATTCAGATGCCATGGCGATTCAAATAGATCTAATAGACTTGGCTCAATAATGCACAAAAATGTAAATCTAGATCAATATCTATTTAATAAAAAAGAACACAAAGAAGAGGATTAAGACAGGAAAAAACGAAAACACACTTGAAGTACGCACGATAATCACTTTAGCAAAATATAACAAGAGGACTGAATAACTGGACATTCGTGGATGGTGGATGACGGAGAAATGGCGAGACACCGGAAGGTGCGAAAAAAGCACAAAAACGAGGCATCACGCTTAAAAGAGTTCCTGTCTTCCGGTGACTATTGACAAGTTCTCAATACTGACCGACTGATTTGGTGATTATTGATACTTCCTTAGTATTAACAGTCTGAAGCCCATAAAAGCACAGTGAGAATATAAATTGTATGGCCGTAGGGATAAAAGCAGGGAGATAAAGCTGTAGAACCTCAGTTAAACTTCACCCTTTGAAACGATATTAAATATTGTAATTATAATACATATTTGATCATTTCTTTCAACAAACAATTCACCAAAACTAGTGTTCATCCTCCACATAAAGCCATCTCCACCAACTTGGCTAAGGGTAAAAGTAGGTAACACAAACTGTTTTTTTGAAATTAGACATACCATAAATACAATACTACATTCAGACAGAGCTTACAAAAACAAGAACAACAAACTTTATTTTATCAAAATCGCTCAACAAATAACAAAGATATGAATTTTGAAAGTTTATTTGGACTCAAATATTTTTGCATGATAAAACTTAAAAGGCATTTTGGGTGATTTTGAAGATGAAATTGCGAAAGGTCTTTCGGTATCTTATTTGATTTTTAAAATCTTCTAGAGTACCATGTTGCAACATTTCATCCAACTGCTCCTCAGTTGTCCAGAACCCTTTCTTTAGAAGGGCATCAAGTATCTTATTTTTATTTTGTAGATTAATGACTTCTTTTTCATTTTTCTTTTGTTCGTTCTCCCTTTCAAATTTTTATTTTCTCCCTTTCCACTGCTTCTCCTCTGTGTTGCTTCCTCAGAGTCTTTCCGAATTTTTGGGCTGACATCATGATTTGTTTCCTGTCCTTTTCACTTTTTTGCTGAAACCACACTGCTGTCTGATTGTGTTTCCACATATTCAGCGTCGATCGATGATGAGTCCTTCTGTTAGAGATATCATAGTCAGAATCTCCGAAAAGACGCTCTCCTGAGAGATTCGTTAATGGACTTGACATCTTCAGGTAATGGCCAGCAAAAATTCAATCGTAAAAAAATTCTGATGCAAGACGTTGAGCAATCGATGCGAGACGTTGAGCAATCGATGCAAGACGTTGAGCAATCGATGCAAGACGTTGAGCAATCGATGCAAGATGTTGAGCAATCGATGCAAGGTGTTGAGCAATCGATGCAAGACATTGAGCAATCGATCCAAGACATTGAGCAATCGATGCAAGACGTTGAGCAATCGATGCAAGACGTTGAGTAATCGATGCAAGACGTTCAGCAATCGATGCAAGACGTTGAGCAACCCGTGCAAGGCGTTGGGCTTTTATTATGCCAAGTGAATCCTCAGTCACAGGCGTTGATGACACCAAAGGCATGTTCGGATTCCACGACAGTGTTGGTCCAAGACAAGCAGGAATATGAGTCGGACAGAGAGGAGCCTGTATGTTTGAAGAACACAAGAATGATGAATCCTCCGAGATAGGTGTTGAGGCTGCCAATGGTCTATTGTAGTCTCGCACTGCCATTCCTCTTCGTTGTTGGTTCTGCTGACATTCGTGACAAGTCGCTGCTTCTGTTGAGGGGGAAAAATGAAACCACAGATGACATTAAAGTATATTCTTAAACTACTTGTGATGTAAAGCAATACCAGTATAATAAAGTCTGCAAATCTATGTTGAATATTGACAACATCAACCTTTGCCTCTGTGATCCAGGGGCCAGGAACTCGAAATAGATACAATTACCGTAACCTGTGAATTTCACTCAGGATAAAGTTATCATATCTCGTCCAGCCCCTGGCCCCAGCTAGGCAAAAGTCAACGGGTATGGGGATAGAGATCTCTGACAAGGTTGGTAGGACTCTTTTCTAATTGTTTGCGTCTATTACATGATGTAGACCAAGGTTCAAGACAGGAACCCTTCTGGTCTTGACATAATTGATGACTCTTGATTGCGAAATTTAAATTAAAGACAAAGGTAAAAAAAAAAAAGGGGGGTTTAAAGGGAAAATAAGAGAAAATCACAAATGCAAAGTTGTATGTTTTACATTGGTTTCATTAAATATATAGATTGAATATAATATTAATTATTATTACACTATACTAGTTATGCCAATTATTATATTATTTTTATTTTAAGACTGTTCTTTGTGCTTCAAATGACTTATGAAGCATTTGATGACTTTAAATGAATCACCTTAAAGAACCATTTTTAAACATTATCTTGACAGTGGAAAGATAAATCACGCATTGAATACTTTCCCATGATTTATCAATGTCACAAATGAGAAAATGAGTAGAACATACAACATACATCTTGCTTGAAATTTTCAGCTACAACAACATCCATAGCCCGTTTTTCTCCATGCTCTTTTTTGAACTTCATGTTATGCTGATCCTATTTATCTAACCTTCAGATGGGATGAATTCGTGTCCCATTTCTTGGGCTAACTCTGTTGATTTGGTTTTTAAAAAGGGTTGATTAAGACGTGCATCTTGTTGAAGTTTTGTCTTTATCCACATAAACAATGCCTCATCAACATCTTCCTCCTTAAAATGACGATTTCTCTTCTGCGACAAATTTCCGCTTATTGTTTCTTCCTTCAAGGTCTGGCGAGTTTTTGAAATCCTGGCTACCGTGGTTCTGTCAATGTCGAACTTTCTCTTTATTTCTGTAAAATTCGATTTTCCATTTCTTTCATGAGCTAAAATCTCATCTAAAACTTCTAGCTTCTTTTTGTTGTATAATTCTTTTCTAGATCTAGGCATCTTGATTGTTGTCGTTTCGCTTGATACGGATGTCATGGTAAGAATGGACTGCTAAGTCAACTGAGTGTAAGCACACAATGAAAACTCAGTTCTTCTGGCGGACAAAGCTTTGAAGCCATCCTGTCTGACTATGAACTCTTGATCTGGATAGATCTAACTTCTCTTTTTCCGTAGAACTTTTTGCTGTTTACATAGACCTAGATCTAGATCTATAGAATCCATGTATCATTATATTATATACCCAATTCGCTGTCCCAAACATGCTGCAATACTGACAATAAGACAACAATTAAAAACATTATTTATATACATAACAATTATGTTCACATTATCTCTGCTCAACCAAACCAAACAATGTAAGGCACTGGTTAGGCAGTGAAAGAAATTCAACTTCAACATGTTCATCAATAATTAAAGCCTGAAAGACTTTAAAATTTCAGCCATACAGGTTACAGCAAAATCTGATGGCCAAGTTAAAGCTCCCCTGTCAAGATGCGACAAATACGAAAATGATTCCTCACAACTCTCCACTCCTAAAACTTTGTCAATGACAAAGAGAGATTTGCAATTCTCACATGTGAAATTAGGCAATAATTTGGAAACAGAATAACCTGTTACAAATACAAGACCTTTCGACTGTAAATCAGTTGATAAGGGGTAGAAAATGCTCATGCGAATGCATGTTGTCAGAAGCAATCTGATCTTGTACCTCATTCAAAGGGGAAATTACGTCTTTCAGCTCAACAGTCCCCTTTGAGGCTGACATCAATTTCAAATGATTGATGAGTTTTAACTTTTTCTCACCTTCCAAAATATTCTGTACAGATATATGGTGGTAGTTGCTGCCAGCCATAGTTCTGTATAAAATAAACCTGAGCTCCAGGGGTCTGTTTGAAATTTCCCTAATGATACATAATTAAAATTACATTGTCGAAACAAGTAAGCACACATCTGCAAATAATACGCTTGCAATGTGTGTGACAAGGCGAAGATTGCTTCCTTAGAAAGGATACCCTCTTGAGGCTTTAAGGGGGTCTGTTTGAAATTTCTCTAATAATACATAATCAAACTGACATTGTCGAAACAAGTAAGCACACATCTGCAAATAATAATACACTTGCAATGTATGTGGCAAGGCAAACATTGTTTCCTTAGAAAGGATAGCCTCTCAAGGCTTTAAACCCAACCGTTGCCACTTGTCAAGCCGTTCGATAACCTCATAAATGAACACACAATTAACATCAGACAAAGATGAAATTGGCAGGCCAATAACCTCACAAATTCATAAATGGACACGCAATTAACATCAGACAAAGATGAAATTGGCAGGCAGCAAGGTTCCTTTAAGCGCAAGTGCTTCAAAGGATGCTCTGTATTTAAAATTGTCCAAACTTTGGAAAGTATAGAAATAAATTGCTTCATCCCTGAGGTTTCCAACCCTAAAGAAATCTCGAAATGGGAGAGGGCACCTACATTCCTTACATCAAATACCTTCAACATTAATTTTACATTTTGTTTCTCTGAGGAGGTTGGATATAAAGACTTCTGGTTTAAATTAGGTGCAACTATTAACAATGCATCTTTTTCTGCCCTATAAATTTTCCTCAAATGAGAAAAAGACGCTTTCTTTAATAGGGGTTGTTTATGACAAGAATTTGAAGAGTCTAGTTCTATGCGAACTACTGGTGGCGCAGAGACATCAATATTAGGAGAACTTTGTGATACTGTTGATGAACAGTCTTCTGAATCTATACAAGCAGTTGAAACAACAGGAGGAGTGTGACATGTTGGAGAGTCATGTTCAAAAGGGGATAATACAATAGTTCCTCTCTGGGTCACTTTGACCTAGCCAATGATTTCGTATACACTTAAACAAATGCACAGAGTCCATAAAAAGAAGAATCTCTCACCAGGTGAAAGGGAAAAATAATTAGGTATGGACACGATCACAGAGCCACCACGTAAATTGTCAAATGTCCTGGCATTTATTTTATTGTTGTCACTGATGACACAGAACGGTATAACCAACATCATGTAATAATGTTAAAACACTGACGAATCGGGAAGACAGAGCCTTGGCATCAATATTTTTAACTGGTACAATGGCCGCTACGTCTTTGCTTGCTTACTACAGATGACACCATAAAAACCTGAAATTGAAATAACAAGAAAAAAAAGAATGATGAAACAATGTTACAATGTTGAACTGACATTTTATAAGTTGACACTCCAAGCTGCTATACTACTATAACCTAATATTATTATGTCGATTTTACACAATCACATGTGATTACACTGCTCTTATCAAACGCTAAAAGAATAAGAACACTAAAAGAATAAATGAACAATTCCAATCGCTCCACAAGAAATAATAGCAATTGTGTTGTATCGATCCTATCATTTGGGGAAGAAGCAATATTATGTTCCTTAAATGTTAGGCACTCAGAAATAATCGAATGTTGCAGACCTACATTGGAAGACTCTTCCTCAGAGGCTATATTATTTAGTGAATTGTGTCCACGTTGACAAACTGTTACGTTTGTCCAAGGCCGATTTAAAATAGGTTATGGGTACAATACGGTCTCTTGAAAATACTTTAACTCTTAAATCAGAATATACCCTCACACTGGACTGTAACGAAGGCACAAGACATCACATAAAAAAAAAACAACTAGTGTAGTCTTCTGATATTCTATAAAGCCACTTTGGAGTTGTATGAATGAGCAGTAAACTTCTCAAGGAAATCAGAGTAGCTGGAAATTCTGTTCTCAAGAAGAACTGAATTTAACATGACGTCAAGACGATGACTAATTTCTCTCCTCCTGTCCTAAGGAGCAAGTCTTTTTTATAGGAGGTTCCTCTGAACTTGAGCAGGAGGAATACAATTTATTTCTAAAAACAGTTGGGATCGCATCCTTGGTTAATTTAGGATTTGATCGCCTCACTGACACAAATCACTGCCATCGGGACGAGTGAAAGTATCTTCTCTCTGAAGGTGTTCCTCAACAAAATGGTCAATACACACAACGGAATATTTAGTAATAGTAAAGTTGTCTCTCTTTATTCTCCGTAACCAGACTTGCTGCCTTGCCAAATCTGAAGGAAATTTAAACAGTGTTCTTTTTGCGTCATCAAGTTGACGATAATTAGACACACCATTGTAACCCATCACTGGGACTAAAACTATGCATCATGATGGAATACAATTTAAATCAATTATTATGGCTTTCAAGTATCACAAAATAAAGCAAAATATATTAATCAATAGCAACAACAAGTCAACAAATCACTCCAGAAATAAATGTAAATCCATGGAAATACAGAAAAGTAATCAATAAGCAGGCAATCAAGCGTCGTCAAACAAAGAACAAAATGCACAATGACTGTGAGCGTGGAAGAAATTCAAATTTCTAGGCCTGCGTGTTTGTAAGCCTAGAGGCATAACACGCTACACACTTTGGCATAGTTAGAGAAGGCCATGGGCTTATCCTTTGTTTCTCCAGAAAGACAATGCGTGGCACGAAGGTGATGATGGGACCAAGGAGGGGTTCGAGTCTTGAAAACGGTGGACTCAGATCCAATTACAACACTTGGGGTCTTCCAGATCTATTTTTATACTCTTTGTTGATCCTGAACCTAATTAGCATGCAAAGAAATAAACAAAGAGCTCTCCTTCATGCTGAAACATAGACTAAAAGACAAGGGGCATCACATTCACAACAAACTTTTTCTGCATCATTTAACTTCTTCATAGGTGCAGAAATAGTTCTAGTGTTGGTTTGGATAGATGCTCCATGACTTTCTTTATATTTTCATTCCAGATTTAGCTTGTTGTGATTCAAAATAATGCTTCTATGAATATTTAACTGTAAAGGTGTTGGTGTCGTGGTAAACACACATCAACAAAAAACAAACAGATTTAGACAAAACACATCTTAAACCATTTAAGACCAAACTGATGAAGTTGAAATTATTTCTGATATCTCTATATTCAATATTTTCATTGATGGCATTGTTCGTTTCCTTCTTGGGCTAAAAGGATAGTTTTAAAAGGTTGTTTTTGGTAATCAATATGAATGGGCTTGAATGGCATGACCTTTTGGCAGAGCATCAGATATCAAAGCACCGTTCGAGTGCTGGAGCGCTTAGAGTTATATCGTCGATGTCGTTCTATAAATAACTACAATTTTATCCCAATTTCATTTGTGTACCAATTTAAACTATGAGTGGATTCAGCGGTATGTTTAAAAGTTGGGAAAACTTAAGGATGAAGAAGATGCAGCATCATTATTATGGCATCATTCAACCATATAAGAAAGTAAGCTACGCCTTTTGGTACTAATACTGTAGTCATATGGTAGAGAACGACACTGACAGTATAATATATACACATTTTGTGCTCAGGAGCTCAGGCCAGGTATACTGCTATGTGCAAACGAAAATACTGTAAAATGCTCTATTTTTGTTGAACACAACAGCACAGTTCTGGTGCACTCAGGAGTCCAAGGTCCAAAGGGTTAACTCTGCAACTAATGTCAGGTATAGTATTGTTTTGTACTAAAATCTTTTGAATTCTTGTGATGGATTTTGAATTACATTATATATGATTTAAATTATTCTTTACAGTTCAATCTTATAATTCATGGAATTTTCTCGGTACTTGAACTGGAAAAAGAGTCATTTAGATTTCGTACACAGGCAAAAAGAAAAGGATTACACTAAAGACAATGATTGTTTTATAACAAATTATATCGAAGGTATGGATGTAAAATTGGTCTTTTTTGTTATTTTGATCAAATATAAACAAAAGGAAATACATGTACATTATATTATGTAGGTTATTATGTGTGTCCACAAAAGAATAAAAAGATTTATCTGTACTATAAATTAAACATGTCCCACATTTAATTTTTCACTTTGTTGAATCAAGTGTCCTTTCATATCATATCAATTGAAAGTCATGGTGCCGCTTGTAATCTCTCATGAAGAATAATGATGGCTCTATTTACTTTTGTTGGATTTTCTCATGGGAATTGGTGATCTTTGAGAAGATACAAAGGGTGGCGCAAAACAAAAACTTACCTGAGGTTAGAGTATCGTTATCTTATGATCTATAAACTTAACGAATTTCAGCATAGAATAGCTTCAACTTTGAAGAGAACACATTTGACCTTTATATCAGCCGATGAATTTCAATATTTGTGATTAAAAATAAACTCAGACTTTTTTTATTTTCTATCTATAGTCTTTAGGGGGCTAAATGATGCGCTCATAGGCTGTATTTCTAAGAACCCGAATTTCTCTATATTTTGAACCATTGTCAATTTATTTCTTTTTCAGAATTCTTTAGGCTATCATTCCTAAATTATCATACAAAATTCCAAAGCAATTGATAGACATTCTTATTCTGTAGCATGTCGGCCTATCAATTTATACAAGTATATTTATAACACCTTTATGGTGGAAATGTTTTTCTAAGTCAACTTCTTGCCATGTTTGATCTTTCTTTGTTGCCTGTGATCAATTTAAAAAAAAATTATTGAGCAAATAATGATTCATGTGCAGGCTCACTGGATCAAGAAATTCACTTTGAAGCACTTGTTGTTATGATCATTTCATTGTCTCTGTGTTCATTCTGCTATTCCTTGCTATTTAAATAAATACTGCTTGCAAATTGTCTATCTCTATCTGTTACCTTTTATTGGAACTCACTGAAGTTTCTATAGCCTTTGACTTTTTCTGTCTTTTTTTCTGCCTGACCTTCTTTTTTATAGTTGTATAAGGGGAGGTAAACATAAAAAATATGTATAAGTAATGAACCAGCCTACTTCAAGCTACTCTGGAATATTCCAACGCCCATTAGAAATCAGCCTAACATGTGTTTGCCAGTTTTATAAATTTGTCGCCAATCTCACTATAAATGTATCTGGGCTAACTTGTTTGACTTACTTTTCTTTAAACCATGTTATTATAAATAAAAAGAAAATCTCAATATTAAATGTTTTAAAAATTCCCGTCATCCGCTTAGAGTCCACTTCTAGAATAGCTGGTGGCCACACAGATTTTGGAAGGCAAAGCACCTTGCCAAGAGTCGTTGTCTCCAGGAGGCCATTCTGGCAATCCTGTGTCTGGAGGCCATCATGAATCAAAAAGTTAATGAAAGTCACACTTGAAGTAGTCAGATGAGATAGCAAAAAAGTAGAACAGAATGTCTAGATGCACAAAAAATACAGTAGAAAATGGCTACAGCAGGACTTTTTGTTCCAGAAGAAAAATCCCGCTGTAGGGGTGTTCCCGTTATATGTATGTAAAGGGGAATAAGCTGGCCACAGGAATGGTCCGCGGTGCTAACAATAAACAAAGAATACGTCTTTAGCCTAAGTTTATTAAGCCCAAACTAACTTGGAGCTCGTTCAACCTCTCCCGCTGTATCCATGTTCGGGCGTCCCGTTAAGTCTATGGATAGGTAATATAGTTTATATAGAGAATAAAACAGGGATTCTGGCAAGGTCCCGCTGTAGATGAGCATTACTTGTAAAAACAATCAAGACTTACCTGTAAGGTGAAGATTGTTTTAGATTTCACCGATCCTGGCAACACGAACGAAGTATTAAGATGAGATACACACCGAGGATGACCAGTCACACTTTAGATTACTTGCGATACGCGTCAGAATGAGAGGGAGAGAAATAAATTATTATAAAATTTAATAAAATGCAACAAGAAGTATTATTGGGTAGGGATATTGGGAGGGCATCTTAATACTTCGTTCGTGTTGTCAGGATCGGTGAAATCTAAAACAATCTCCACCTTACAGGTAAGTCTCGATTGTTTTTACAATTTCACCTCAATCTGGCAACACTCCCTTCGTTGCATTAAGATGA
>JAUEKT010175360.1:0-13891 GCA_031762655.1 Doris verrucosa
AGCGTTCATTGACGTAGAAACACAGTCCACCTCCTGTTTTTTTGTTGGAAAGATTAGTATCGCGGTCAGCTCTGTGTGGAGTGAACCCTGGAATTTCCACTGCCGAGTACGGGATGTCAGGGTGTAGGTGTGTTTCAGAAAAACAAAACAGGGAACAGTCTTTATAGTCTCGTTGACTGAAGACCAACAGAGAAAGTTCATCCATTTTATTAACTAGCGATCTGACGTTGGATAGAAAGATGGCAGGCAGTGGTGGCCGGTCGGCTCTCTTCCTAAACCTTGCCAACACACCTGTTCGCTTACCTCTCTTACGCTGTGTAGTTGGCCGGTTTTGAATGGCTTCATTTTTGTCGATAAACGAAGAAGGATGGATTACAGATGACGTAAAACTATCACAACAAGCAAGACGAATGTTTAACAATGTTTCACGATCATATGTTACAATAGATTCCACGAATATAAAACAAAAAAGAGAAAAACGCGCACAGATCAACACCGTGTCGCCATGCTTCGGCGCCATCTTGTTTAGGAGTAACATTTTAGAAAAACAGAATCATGATGTAATGAAAACATTTAACTTATTTTAAAGATTTGAAAAAGGAACATATTTGCTAGAAACATCATAAAAGATTAAAATCTTACCCATTTTTTTTTCTTTTTGGTTTGGACCAAATAAAAAGTTTAGTTTAGATGAGCAATAACACAAGGCAAAACTAGCGCTTTGAGTCTTGATCTCTCGGTTCCTGACGCTCCCATGACTATATGTATATACTGAACTTCATAGCATTTTTTATGAGATTGAGGGAAAAGTAATACTAAGCATTCTGGCAAGACGACATCATATCTTATAACAATTGTTCACTGCCTAGGAGTTGTACATTGAGTGACTGTGATTTTTATTCCAGCCATCAGTCAGATCTGGACCTTAATCTAAATCAATATATTTGGGTTTCCATCACATGGGTTGAAGGAAATGCCTCTGGATCCATTAACTCAAGAAATAAATTAAGATCCACTGTTGCTACTGCTGTATTCAAAAGGCATGGTACAAATTACAATTCAATCAGGTATTCATTACACCTGAGTTGGGTGAAGCAGTTGGAGTTATGTTTCTTGCTCGTGAGGGTGGAGCTTAGTATGACAATGGCATTATTGACAAGGTGCAGTGTTGATTGATTTGATTGAATTTTTTTTAGTCCTACATGGTTTTTGTAGACACATTAAGCAGAATATTTGTTTGTAAAATAAGGCTCAAATTGACAGGTAGTCATTGCAGAAGGAGACAAAATAAAGAAAAACAAGGACTTGGTTGATAGTCATTGTTAAGGCAGGTGCTTGTTAACCCCACCAGACAGAGTTAATGAATATACCAAGTTACCAATTTTCCAGTATTTAGATTAGCATGTGGAAAGTAACTAATATACCAACCAACTGGGGCCTAATCTCACCTTGCCCTTTTTCCTGCTGAAGTGGTTGCTTCATCTTGAGTCATTTTCATGGTGAAATTTCACACAAAACAAAAACAACTGTTCAATTGTGAAGATTCAATGCGTCTACAAGGGAGCAGAAATTAGTACATTAGCAATGCCCAAATCTCATTAGAGCCGAGAGTTGGCCCTAATTAGTTACTTTCCATGTGCTAATCTAAATCCCAGAAAATCAGTAACTTGATAAATAGCATTTCAGGGAATTATTGCAGTAACTCAGTCTGGTATGTGTCTGGATCGAGTCTTAATCGAAATAACTTATCATACAAAGGACTATATGCAGTACAAGAATGAGTAGACTGACACAGAATGGTCAAATGTTGGTGTTAGATGTACGGTAGGCTTATTTTTTACAATCTCTCCAAATTTCATCCAATTCTAACTACTGGTTTGGAAAAAGCTTGCATTTGGCTAACCCATATAAGATTTTTTACTACTTTTGTTCAGGAGGACAGATAGGGGGGTTGAGTAGGCTCAGGGAATCAGGTCTGGTAGGGTTGAGGCAGGTTAGATTATGTTTTGAGATGGCAGGAAAGCTTCACGCTTATTGTTCAAGATCAACTGCCTGCCATTGTAAAGTCCTTAGAGGCTTAGGCAATAGACACTGTATAAGGGATCTGTTTACTTTTACATTTGACAAAGTCATAGATTTTTCTGTGTTCCATGCTGATTATCCAGAGGATGATATGTAGGGTCATGAAGTAGCGACAAATTCATTGCACTATCCTTTTCATTGCTTTCTTGAGGCTTATTAGACAGAATTATATGCACTCCTTTGTTGTATCAGCTCAAGAGGCTAAGTTGTCATATATAAGTCTAACATCATAAATCCATTCTGAGTCAGTGAAAGTGTCCCTGACAGACTGTGATTAACGATATCTAAATCTAGACCCAGGACTCTGGCAATATCAAAGGAGTTTTTGTCAACTGTTATGTTAGCAATCTTTTACCTTAATAATTTTGAAGGAGCAGGTCAAATCCTCAGATACAATCATTACAGCAGCAGCGTTGTCAAACTCCCCACAGTAATTAGGTGCACTGAAAATTGTCACGAGCTGGAATCATACCAAAAGATATATTAAACACAAACAGGAAAATTTCTTTACATTTTAAAATGGTTAATTGTTCTTCAAACAGTGATGTATTTACTGATCATTGTACCTAGTTAAATCTTACCCTATGTTGTCAAATTTATATTATGTTACTCTCATATGTTCCATATTATGTTTGTCCTTCAAAGGTGGTAGATGATAATCCTTTATTTCTCTATTTGTAGAGTAGGAATGATAACTTTGGATTGAAATGATAAGGACGATTCAGATCAGTAATGTGCACCCAAATGCCGGCGTTGTTCTGTGTTTTGTTTTTGTTGGTTAGAAGGATAAAATATCAGTGTAAAATGCTATGGGCATGACTAGGCAATGGATAATAGATACAAGCAATAATTAAACACTGTTACTTTACTTTAATAGTTTACCACATTTTAAGTAAAAAATCCTCCTCTCTAACTAGTTTGACTTGACAGGCAACTGTTGAGAAAAGATAAAATGATTGACATGGAGCTCAGAGGCAGAATTTCTCAGTTCTCTCTACAAAATTATTTCAGAGCGATCAAAAGAGGACAAATTAAAACATCCATTTAGAAGTCTCACAAACCTGACAAAAAGAATGTTAAATTGAAGAATAAAGTAAAAGCTTCACACCTTTCTCTTCTCAAAGAAAGCGTAACCATCTTCGACAACCTGATGAGCCCTTGCAATTAGACTGCAATTAAATCGCTTCAAATACTCTTTGACAATGTCTCCTCCAAATGTAAATGATACACCCCGGTCATTTTCTCCCCAACCGGTGATATCCTGAAGAGAAAATGGAGGTGAAAATAAATTAGAAAAGAACCCCACTCCTCCAGCATAAAGTTAAAGAATTATCTTTTTTTTATTTTCTGGTCTGGATAATTATACCCTGGCTATAATGATATTGATAGTGCAGCTATTATAAACTTGAAAATGCAAATACAAAAATTAAAGAAAAATTGAGCTTTTACAATATTTTAGCAATGCATCCTTATGTATCAAAGATATGAAAAATATATCTTTCTTAAATCTCAATCAAAGTTATAAAAGGTAGATCTTCATATCAGAAACAGAAGTGCATTCGAGATTGAAATTTGATGTTCTAGTCTATTTGTTACTTTGACATTTACCCCAATAATTATTTATGTTAAGTCAAAGGAAAATTGATGAAAGTTAAGTTTAAATACAAAGGGAAAAAAGGACATATAACAGACCTTGCCAAGAATCCCTGAAATTTCAATGCCCATCTTGAAATAACTTGCAGTTTACACTAACATCAACTAATGATGTTTAATCAAACATTTTACCATGTACAAACAAGCAAAAGAACTTACTTCATCAGGATCCGACCATAAAATATCACACAGAAGTCCATGATCTGGCACATCACATGGGCGATGAATTGTACGGATCTGTCAATATATGAATAATAAATACAACAGTGGAGATGAATATAACATTTCACTAAAAACAACTATATAAGCAGTTTCTAAAGTGAAGGAACTATTCTGAAACTATCAGAACATGCCTAAAGGTGTTAAAAGCAAACCTAGTTACCTATTTGCTCAACAGCTGTGAATACAGAAAGTAAAAGATAAAGATCAAGAAGAGTTTCTGGTATGTTATGCAAGTGGAAAAAGGATGAGCGTAACAGAATTGATTGAGCAATGGGTGTTGGACAGTGAGTGAAATGAGTACATCCTCTGGCATTGTGCTTCCCTTGGCACAGATTATTACATCTGTTGCAAGAAAAAAAAAAAAGTTTCTGGATATTGAGAGAGTGGTATCAATTACATTCTTGTAAATCCAGTGATGCATAGCTGACTTATATTTCATCACATTACGAAAATTTAATTAAAATACATAAACCAGTGAGAAATTATAGAGATATAAAAAACAACCAACCCAACATATCAGAGATCACATTTTCATAATCTCTTCTAAAATGCAATATGTTCCTGAAATTATTAATTTTAAATTTTTAATTTAGAGCTGTGAGCTACTGAGCAGCCTTAGTTGTTGTTGATCTGTGTGTGAGCCATGCCATGCATAGTCTAGATCCAGACGCCCTTGGGTGGATTCTGCTAAATTTGGCATACAATAGATCTAGATCTAAATTTAGATATCTGAACAATATCGAGAAAACATCAGAGGCCACAGAGCTAATGGTGCCTTAGCGTTTGCCTCACTTGGAGCTAGCACATCTAGCTTCTATATGAGCGTATTCTTATTTATCAGTTGTTCTTCATCAATTTTTCTATGCCTCCCCACGGTGACTTTGCTACTTGATTTTTGGGGAGGGGAGAGGGAGGCGAGGGCTGTAATTTTTTCTTATTTCATATGTTACTCTTTCAGCTTTGCCGGATCATCAGCTAACCTTCCAAAGTTGTTTAGCCAAATTCCCCTGCGAAATTCGCAGGATGAAGTCTAGTTTCATAAAAATACATTCTCAATGCAAGAAGCTATGATGAAAGCCCTTGGTCTGTTTCAAGCCTGATACCTGAGGAGCTCCTGGCTACGTCTGGAAAATAATTTTGTGCTGTCATTGATATCATATAGATCTAGGTGCTTTCCAATTCACTTGACAATATCAACATTCTTAAACCAAGATATCTTCTTTCCCTTTGATTCTTAACAATGATTCACAACTGTTCTTTAATATGATGTAGTGAAACAGTGGCTGACTCTACATAATTATAGAAAAGTTGAATCACAGTCCATTTTGTGAGGCAAACATCTTACAAGGATCTGAGGATGAAACCGTTCAAGCTTACCCACTGCTGAAATGGTGATCTTGAATTTTTCATATTTATATGCTTTGTTTTAAAATGAATTTCAAATTGCTATAATATACCGGTATTCATAACTAGTCGAGGTATGCTGAAAAAACTTGGCAAGCTTATTAAAAATACAATTAAATGTATGCTGACAAGTTATATTAATCTCACATCAATCCACGAGTTATGCATTCTTAGTTTTCAGGAACTGTTTTTCTTGCACCCAATACATCCAAAATTCATTGAGACTCCTTTAAAAGCATATGGGATTGCAGTCATCTCAGCAGCTTGTACTGTTCACTTGGTCTTAATCTGGCAAAGTCTGAGAAGGCCATGAGTGTGTTCTACTTCAATACTTGAAAATGGTAAGATAGAAATAGAAGGAAATAATGAGGCTGATCATTAAGCATCAATTTAGAGCATACTGAGGGTAAAATCTAATGATTTTCAAAAAGTGTTGCACCCTTCAAGCAGTTTGGAAACTAGACATTCTTGCGTTTGAACTGGTGCCTTTTCTTTGAAGAGTAATTGGTGAATATGTTTTCCCTGTTGACTTCCTCTTCCAAGAACAGGAACTTGCAAGAGAAAGGGGTGTGCTCTCGTAAGTATTTCTTTTGATCTTCTTAAGACAGAATGACCAAACAGTAAGACACGCTTTGTGTATAAATCTCTATATATATAATGTTACCTGGTCCAAGTCAGTCAGATCAGGAGACAATCCACCATGCATACAAAGTATAGTCCCATCCACAATGGCAGCTTGTAATGAAAAAAACAATATTGAATGAAGAAAACCTGCTTATAAACCAAATATATTCATTATAACAATTTTCATGGAGATAATCATAATTTCCTTTTCTTCAGTTTGTAATGTAGTCCATAACAACAAAGCTATACATTTTATAATGAAACTTGTCTGAATGTTAAAGACCATTTGACACATTGAAAAACATGTATTTTTACTTACAATAAAGTAAATTCAATATTAGTATTAAGTAGTGAGTTTTAAAATCTTTATAAACATATATATTACTCTAACAAGAGCTACAATTTCTGTGAATCTACATCCTTACCCACCCCCCGCCCTCCCACCATTAAAGAAAAAAAAAGAGAGCAAGACCATTTCATACATGGATACAATCACTTCGTTGTTCAAAAGTTATCACAAGGCAAATCCAAACCTACATATCATCGCCCGAAAATACTACTGCCGTATGTGAACATTGAGAAAGAGTGGCTTACAGCAGTAGTATTTCCAGGCACCCATATAGTCAATCAGCCAAAATTTTCTTTCCATCAGTTTCAATCCACCCTCACAAAAAACAACAGCATAGCTTTGATTTTTCGCCTTGGAATTTAATTCTGAACATTTAACTTTCATTTGATACCTCACGCTATGCATCATTAATTATAACTTTGTGAAATTTGTCCTCAGTCGATAAACAGTATTTTCTTAATCACATTTTAAGATGTCTTTAAAATTAATTATAAATTGATAATTCTAATAATGCTCTAAAAATATGTTAAATGAATTAATAATTACAATATGATTATAGTTGTATTATCCGTAAGCAAAAGATAGACATAATTGCTCATTTGGCAAAGGGCATACTTAAAACGAAAATTGACACAAAATTGGGTTAGTTAGATGTTAATTTTTTTGTTAAGAAAACCAAATAAACAGTGAGTGTAATTTACACTAATGTGAGACTAAAACAAAATCAATCAATGCTCCTTCATAAAAAGTTAAGAAACGTTAAACTAATGATCGAATAAAGAATACTGACTGCCTGCTTGAAATTGACCCATTAAACATCTGTGGTCATCTCAAGTTGAATTAAGATAAAAAGAATCTAAAAACAATTTAATAGAACAAACAGAAAGAAATAGACCTACTACCAGCACCTGCCAACCACCCAAACAAATTATAAAAAAATATAAACAGGAAATAATCCATAATAGCTGGAGAGAAAAATGAAAAACAATAATTAAATAAGAAAATGCTCCTTATGATTACATGCAAACTTTAACTTTTGGTACACTGAACTTGTACTTAAAAATTCAATCAAACATGACATTCCATGATTTTGAAAGTGGGGTTTCTATTACATGTTTAGGTCAAACTTGAAGTAAAAGACAACTCTTTCATTTTACAAGACAAAAAAAGAAAGGAAAAGATAAAACAAAAATCCCCCAATCCCCTCTCCCCATTTCTCATCCTCTAAAAAACAATCTAATAAAGATAATAATAACTTTAAAAACTTGATTTCTTTACAATGAATATGATTCCAGTATTGTTTACTCACACACAGGTAAGCAATTGAAGCAATCAGTGAAGGTTTTCCATAATTTGATATTGTAACGCCTCTTGCACTCATCATAGAAGCCATATATTCTGAGTGATAACAGAGGCAGACTAAGTCATGAGATTAAGAATATATATACCAATTACCAATTTTAATTGTAGACCAAGCAGCTGCCATAATCTTATTGACCCTCTCTACTTCTTATCCAATTTTTTTTTCTCCAATCCGTAAAAAAAACTTTAAAAAACCCAAACAAACAAGATACATGAAAAGAATTTTCCACAAATTCAATTTCCGCTGAGCTATATGAGCAGGAAACATGCCTTTTTGTAAGTCAGAGCACTGCATACATAGTTAGTTTTGATAAATGCTATACACAGTGAAATTCATAGATGTGATGTCACAAGACATTGCATATATAAACCAGATCCATCCTTATTAATACCATGAGGTGTGAAAAGGTGAGGGGGAAAGTGTTTCACAGGGATAAAAAATATCAGAAATAATCAAAAGCTGAAATGTTACATAATGCATACAATGTTGGCCATGTCCGCTGCGACTGGTTTCAGAGAAGGCATTAATATCATACAATTACCTCACTATTTGTCTTTTAGTTTTGTGTTTTAAAGTGAACAAAAATAAAACTACAAGATTTTTCATTTTAGTTTTAGCACTAGTCCTGACACTCTTTAGCTTTCACTCAAGATTCTAACCGCAAGCTTTTACAAAGATTACCAGCACCAGTTGTTTTTTTCACTTACAAGCCAATCAGCTAGTAACATTATATTGGATTTGAATTCAAACTAGATACATGTTGATCACGTGAATATTTATTATCAAAATGACCAGCATTGTGTTGATCATTGGATAATTTAACTTGAGCAAGATGACCGTTATTGTGTAATGTAACAGTTTTGATATAAATTGAGATCAATAAGATAATGTGGTTAAAATAGTTAAAGTAGGACTGGATATTTCCCAGGGTATGGACATGTATAACTGATTAGGATAGATATGGTATTATGCATACAATTTCATTGGGTAACCTTATCACCATGCAAAGTTATAAGACAAGCAGTGATATGGATTAATCTAATACAAAACTAAACATCTGTAGTAGTGCAGAGAAAATTATTGAGATTTAGTTCTCAGTCAAAAAGCTATATAATGTTATTGGAAAGTGATGTTTCAGATATGAGTGACAGTTATAATTTATTTCAAATTATAAGACAATCTTAGTTAAGTCTAAAATGTGTCCCTTACAAATAAAATGAGTAACACAGCTGATAAAAAAAAATTAACAAAATGCTTTGTGAGAAAATGGAAGATTTAGCAACATTCTGAAGACAATTTTACATTTTATTATAGTATTGACAGATCAGGAAAATTTATATTTAAAAAAAAAGGCTGAATCTATCAATTTAAAACCTCAGTAATAACCAATAATCTATGTGTACATCTCTGGAAATACCTGTTAATAGATGCACACTCATGATTCCCCCTCAGCATGAAAAAATTCTGTGGATATTTGATCTTGTATGCTAATAATAAACATATTACTTCCAATGATTGACGACCTCTGAAAAATAAATTAAGAAATATGCATGTTATCCAAAGACCATGTCAAGCAGATTTGAATTATGCGAATACATGACCAATCACTAAGATGTGTCATAACTAGATCACAATTGATTTTCTTTGTCTTTTTTATTTCCTTATAAATTTTGTTTTTTGTTTTTAAGACTTTCCATTCTGTCCCTCTTCCTCTTTCTTTTAGCCACCGACTGGATCATAAAGACAAGAACTGATGAAAGCAGGAATGGAAATTCAGTGGAATATGGTTAGCCAGCTGGAAGGTATATAGACTTTGTGGAAAATCTGTCATTTTCTACAGACCAGAAAAAACAAATTCAAAATAAAACTGATGAGCTGAAGAGCAGAACCAGCTCAACAATACACACAGAGAAAGAAAACTAAAATATGAAAGGTCAATACCAATGATTCCACTTTGATTATGATAAGGGAAATGGCCACCCAAAAGGTAATATCATTTTTCTATAACTAGTAAAGGAGCAAGAAACACATTTACGATATTACTATATATATGAAAAGTTAAAAAAAGGGTTTAGAAACAAAAGGAAAATTCAGACTTTTGTGGAACAAATACCTCTGCAAAATCTTTGTGGTATTGGATGGACTGTTCATGTCACAGACGAAGATTCAGAAGACAAACAAAGCAACCAACCAACCATTGAAGATGATGTAAAAGAAAGACAATGAAAATGGATTGGACATACATTATGGAAAAAAAAAACATTCAGCGAAACAAGATATGCCTTGCAATGGAGACCATAAAGTAACAGGAAAGAGGAGGGAGACCATAGAATACTTGGAGAAGGGATATGGCGTGGGGACGCACAGGGAAACAGCTGGAGAGGATTGCACAAGACAGAAGATGAAAGATGATTGCTGCTGATCTGTTCCAGGAGAAACAACAGAGACTAAACTATCAACGTTTTTTATGCTTCCTTGAAGTTCATTTATACCCTACAACATTCATATATTTTCTGATAAAAATCAAAATTTAAAGTAACTATATAAATCAAAGCTATGAGCTCATTTTCTCATGCATGTCACTTGTTCCAGATTATCAATTTATATAACCTCCATCCTAACCCCTTCCTATATCTATGAACTATCCAAGACAAAACCCAATTAGAAAAAACAAATACGCAGTTGGTTACCTGTCAACATAGTCTCCTAAGAAAAGATAGTTGGCTGTAGGTGGGTAGCCGCAAGCATCAAAATGACGCAACAGATCATCATACTGGCCATGAATATCCCCGACAATGTTTACAGGAGCATCAAGTTCAACAAGCATAGGTTGCTCCATAAATATGTCTCTTGAAGTTAAACATAAATGGCGGATGTGTGCTTCAGGAAGCTGGACCTAGGACGTAAAAAGAAAAAAAACAAACATTAATGCAAACTAACCTCACAATTTTTAAGAAGGGCTTGCATAACACTGCCTCTCCTTCCATAATTATACAATGATAATAAAAAGTGGATCAAAAAGAAGAAAGAAAAAAAACCCCACCTCAAAACAAACAGCATCGGAATGGTGGTTACAAAGTATTTAAGAGTGTTGCACTCTTTTCTCGACAATCATTTAAGAGAGCAAAACACTACCGACAAACAGTGAAACATTAAAGAGTGCTCCTGATTATGATCCTCTCCCATCTTATTTCTTTCTTAAGTTTTATGCCTACTAATGGCGTCTGCTTACCTGCTTTCCTGGGCTATTCTTGGCACTCAAAAGCGAGGAAATGATACTGTCAACGTCTATGTTGCTTCGGTTCATTGTGAAAAATGCTAGAACATTAGACGAACTCTTCATTCCAAATTCGTCAATGAACAGAATGATCTGAAGTGTGATTTCGGTAAGAAATGAAAAATGAAGGATTAAAATCAAGTTACATTAAATTGATCTGCTATGATATACACAAGGGGTGGTACAAAAAAAGACTGTTGTGAACTTTGACAATTTGTATGTCTTTAACTAGAATACAATTTACTTGCAAGTTAAATTTCATGGCCTTAAAAATACAGTGGAACCTAATTGAGAAATCTTGTTGATTCGCAAATCTTTCCCAATTACCCAGGTGACGGTGGAGTGATCCTTAAATCTTGATGTGTGAAATCCGTTTAACACCATGTAAGAGATTAATTTTTTAACATGAAACCAATGCTTAGAGGGCTTGGAAAAAAATGCCGCTGATGAGTTTAGAACTATAACTTTGGCTATATATTGATATTGATAATGCCGCTAGTACTATTCAATTTTGGTGAGTTTTGGTATTTAGTGTTACCGCATTCAAGTAGTCCTAAAAATACAGGCCTACATGTTTATCTCATACATTTCATTATATAACTTATTACAGTGGAACCTCTCTAATCGGGAAATCTCGGAGGATTGTAAATCCTTCCCGATTAGCCGGGTTTCCCGATTGCTCGGGGACCCTATGATTTTGACTTTTCCTCATCTGTTTGAAGTATTTAAACCTTTCTAACAATCACAAACACCCCCAATGGAATGATATTGTTGCATCAGATTTAAAAACACTTTTATAGTTTTTTAGACATTCGTATTGTGCTATGAATTGAGATACATTATGTTCCCGTAAGGCTAACAAAATTGATAAGGCAATGGGGTTCTTACGAAACTTTATTTACGAGTTATGATGATAAAGTGATAAATACAAAATAAATGGCTAAAGCAGAATTGAAAAAGATCACGTTATTCATTAGATACTGGGAGACAGGTAGATAAACACCCGATGCATGGCGGGTTGTTAAATTTCTAGGCGTATCCACCCTGTGATTGACAGCTCGTCAGAGAAGAATGAACAGTGAAAGACTCGGATCCATACCAATTCTCAACTTGCTGTAACCACCGGCCGTCTCCCATGTCAACACCTCGGTCATTGTCGTATGGCCGAGGAGTACAGCCCCCTTTCCAGATTTCACACCTTGGCCTGTGGTCAGCGTGTCTGGCTATGGTCGGCGTGATGTATGGGCGAGGAGTACATCCCCTTTTCCAGATTGAGTGAAAGGGATGACTGGTCCATCGGGACAATGGTTAGCATGTCTGGCTACGGTCAACGTGAAGTGATTATTACGTCTCAAAGCATTAGAACAGCTTAACAAAGGCCTGCTAGATTGATTTTTAAAGTGAGACCAAATTTTTATAGGGAATGAGTGGTGAAAGGGACAAAAATTGGAAAAAAAAACCTGATGACAATTAAAGTTATCTCGCCAATTCTTTCCAGATTAACCGGGGACCTTTCCCGATTACAGAGGTAAAATAAAGAGAACAAATTCCGTTCCCTGGCATTTCTTCCCGATTTGCCGGGTTCCCGATTAGAGACGTTCCACTATACATACATATTAATATCATGGAAGACTTGTAAATCCCTGTAACAGACTCAATCTTATGGCCATTTCTGGGTTACTCTCAGTCCCATATTTGTTTCATGACAAGGGATTATTTTCTTTTAAATTTATCTTAGAAACTGGATACACTTGTCAATAAATATTTCTCAGACCCATATTATTATCCATTTCGATACTTATAGACTGAAAGTTTTTGTACAAATAAATAGATCTAAACATAATTATCTTCCCTTACCAACTGTGCCAGTTTAATATTTCTTGTTGCCTTCTTTTAATCCGTGTAAAACTTACATTCCCATGGTAAAGGTAAAGGAACTTTGACAAGATTAAAGTTCCTCCCTTGATCTTGAGTAGGGGCCTTGTTCAGTACACTGTAAAAATGCAGAAAAAAGATAAATTTGAGAGTGATATTATTGTTTATTTCATATTGGGCTGTTAGAAACAGTGTGGCCTGGAATAAACGTCACTATAGTCCATTGCATGCAAAATGGTTGACGTTTTTCGCGGAACTTTGTGATTTGAAAACACAGCGAATTGAAAATTTGTAGTTGTGTAACTCATTTTGGCTTAATATGGCAATATTTTTCTGTTAAAATTTTACTTAAAATAAGAAAATTTCCTTCATAAAACTATACATTTTGTTGAACATGACTAAAAAAAAAAACACAAATAAAAAGTATACATACATCACAAAATTTTTGACGCCACAGAGCTTTTTCGTTCAAATATACGGACACAATTCGACTTTTGCCAAATTGAAACATTTTGTTTCAAGGGCATTGAATGTCACGACATGAATGTTGTATTAGAAGTGAAGATCTAGATTTAGATCTAGATCTAATATTATAGTATAGCAGAACATGGCTACAGCGGGACTTTTTGTTCCAGAAGGAAAATCCTGCTGTAGGGGTGTTCCCGCTATAAGGATAAAAAGGGGAATAACGTGAATAAGCGAAAAAAAGAGAAAAAACAAGGTGCGAGCTTACCCCACTCCCACCTCTCTTCGCTGCCAGCATGCTACCGGTGCCAAGTGCCAGTCAGGTGTTTCAAGTGGGCCCAAAGCCGACTGCCAGCCAGATGTTTTTGTCTTAGTTTGAGCGAGGACATCTTACAGGCATCGCTTTGCCAGTACACCGCGAAGTGCAAAGAAACAAATTGCACTCACACCTTCAATTTCAGCGATGAAATATCAAGGATAATCTGATAAGAGGCATTTCAGACCCGGAAATCTTGTCAGACATCCTGGGTGACACCAAGACAGATCGGACGCTGGAGGAAACCGTCACCTTCATCGC
>JAUEKT010176470.1:0-13891 GCA_031762655.1 Doris verrucosa
AGATAGATAGATAGATAGATAGATAGATAGATAGATAGATAGATAGATAGATAGATAGATAGATAGATAGGTATATATTAAATACAGGAACACAATGAATGTCAACCACCAACCCGTGAAACAAGAAGGTAACAACAATAGTTTTAAATGGATACAGCCAATCCAGATGACAATAATATATACTTGTATGTAAGAAGGTTATTATACTGTTTTATATATTCCTGACTTTGTTCTATCTGACTTTACCATCCAATTACTTTGTTTATAACACTCATTCAACATCCCCTGACTTACTGTTCGTCTGTATCGATCTTCCACAGACAGGTAGTCTAATATGAAGGCACGTATTGCTTGATCATCCACTGGTTCGTTCGTGTCACTGACGCCATCAAAACAATCAGGCTGCAGCACGGTCGTCATGGAGATGGCCTGGCCAGTGAACAGGTGTTTGCGTTGACGTGTGTCTGATAGCTTTAACTTTACGTCATGCAAGCGGATGAAATATTTATCACAGCTTAAGCTTGTGTTCTCCTTTGAGGTCGGTGACATTTGACGCTAAACACACTCACGTACTTTTAAACTCAAACCAATTTGATGTTTTAATAAGGCAATCTCTCAAGGATCGATTGTCTTGTAGACAAAATAAGCGTGCGTCGAGAACATCAAGGCGGTCGAGTGGTTAGCGTTCGAATCCCGCCCGCGACCGTCGTCTATTTTTCTTGAGCAAGATTTTTTTTTCAATTGCTTCACTCGACTCAGGTGTAAATGAGTACAAACAGGGGCTGAGAAGTAAAGCCTGCAATAGACTAGCGTCCTGTCCAGGGATTGGTGTTGTATCGTCCATTCCACTTAACGCTACAGAAACCAGGTTTAAGCTCCGCATCATTGGGTCTGTCAAGCCTAGAATGAGCTTTACTTAAAGCATCAATGGAAACGGCGAGGGGAGGGGTTAAGGCCATGGAGGGTAGAAGGTGGGTCACAACAAATAGTTGTCATAGCCACTTTTCAGCTGTGTCTTAGTATTAATTCAACCCAAGCTAATTTTAATCTGTATTATACCAACCCTGACCATCATTCGTTAAAACGATGGAAAAACATCTCCAGCACTGGAACGATCTATACTATAACTTCATCGGTTTAAAATAAGCATCTGACAGCGTGTGGCACGAAGGACTGTGGCGTGTTCTGAGAGGTTTTTGGTATCGAGGAGGGACTGATTCAAATCATCGAGTCGCTGGATAACACCGCCAACAGTACAGTCCTCCTTAATAACAAAGTAGTAGAATACTTCAAAACATCAGTTGGCGTTCGCCAAGGATGCTTTCTCTTTCCAGTCCTCTTCAACCTCTACCTTGAACTTGAAAAAATTGTGAGAGATACGCTCCACGACTTCGAGTTAACCATGGCAATTGGTGGACGAACAATCAACAACTTATAGTTCGCAAATGATATTGATTTGTTGGGAAACAGCAATGCCAAAGTGCAAGGCAAGGTTTCACCAACAGGTTGGTCGTCAGTTCAGGTGCGTACGGCATGGAGGTCAGGGATGAAAAGGGCAAGGTAATGGTGAACAGCGCCAATAACACCTATGTGCAAATCACCATGAATGGTCAACTAGTTGAAGAAGTGAACGCCTTTAAATACCTTGGAGCTACTCTCACAAAAGATAGCCGCTCCACAAATGAAATTAAAACTAGGCTTGCTATGGCGACATCGAGCATGACCAAATTAGACACTACTTATATTTGAAGAAGCACTGACATTAGCTTCTCAACCAAGTTAAAATTGTATAAATTCCTGGTATGCCCATCCTCCATTATAGCTTTGAAAGCTGAACAATGTCAGAAGAAACAATACAGGCATTTGAGTACAAGAGTATCACTTGGAGAGACTGCAAGACGAGTGACTTTGTTCACTCTCAGGCGATCTCTCAGGCTGGTCAGCAGGATCACCCCCTATCGCTGGTGAAAAGAAGGAAGCTGTCACGGATTGGACATAATATGATCTGCCATAACAGTCAACCAAAACAGTCCTGCAAGGGACCTTGGAGAATGGCCGAAAAAGATGAAGACATGCCAAGACTTGGATGGCACAACGTAAGGGAATGGGTGCGATTCGACAGCCCCATCCTCATCAAAATGTCAGAAGACAGGCCAGGCTGATGAATATTGGCATTCAGATTGTCCCGCATGTCTCCCTACGACTACGACTTACCAGTGAAGGGAGAGAATGAGAGTGAGAATGAGTGAAATGATAGGGAAAGTGAATGAATAGCTCCGTGAGAGCAAAGACAAGACAGGTGCATAGAATAGACAGAGAGGAAATCCTGACACAAACGGGGCTCGAACGGGGCTCGGCACGCGACTAAAGGAAGCGCTCTACTATCAACTAAGCCAGATATATCCCCAGAGGTCGCGCGTTCAAGTCCTATTTGTGTCCGAATTTTTTCCGTCTTTTACTTGGCACCTTCCTTGTCTTATTCAATCACTTTGAATATCAATAAATTTACTTATTACTTATTGACTGAATCCCCTTGCCTCTCTGTTTGATCACATTCACATGGGCATCTACTTATTACAATGCTCAAACAGGGTGGTAAAGTCTTAGTAAAGGTCCAAGCGTACATTCACAACTCGCCAAACAACCGAAACTTGAAGGATGGTGGTTGTAATGGAAATAAACAAAATGAAATGACTCATTAAGGTTGTTTTCCGTGGCAACAATCAGCCTCCGAGCTGAGCTGTTATCAGGCGCATTGGTATGCACGCTGAGGCAAAGGTTCGTCGTGGTGGTGAAGGCCAAAAGAACCTAAAGATGTATCGGTTTCGGTAGTGTGAAGTGGAACAGGAATCAAATACATGGTACTCACCGTTTTGCCAGCGGTCGCAAGGCCATTATCTTGGAAGAATTTCACCTTATCCTCTGAATTTACTCAAGACAAGGTAGCCTATTTTTCTCTCCCACGACTTGAGGCTAACGCCAGTTTTATCATTGTACCAAGTTAAGATTTGTACCAGTAGCCTGAGAACCAGTTGAATGTATTCGTCGCAATGGAAAAATAATCTCTCTCTATTTAAGCTTGACAACAGTAGCCTACAGCTTCCAATTTCGATAGCTAGTCTTGTACTTTAGAGTAGTTTCAGGTCGATCCCATCTGCAAACGGATCAAATGAGGAGAACTCCTGTATGGTAACTTGCCTACAATCTTACGGTAATATAAGAAAGGAGAATATGATATGCAGGATATTGTTACAGAAGCTTATAATGAAGTGGACGACCCCATAAGACATGGGCTGAACAGCGCTGGCCAAAAATACTGGTATTAAACTAGAATATCTTCCCAGAGCCGTGGAGAATAGGGAATTTAGTGCAATAGAGTCATTATAGTCTGGACAACCAGCCCAATCTGATCTGATCTGATAATGACAATGTGATGGTAAAGTATGAATGACAACAACAAAACGGGATAAGTCTCATGGACAATGAAAATACCAGGAAAAATGTCAAAGACTAAGAAACTTTACTTTTGCTAACCGTTTGTTTTTATTATATCTTTTATTCCATTATTACCACTATATATTACAATTTATTCCTATTGTCTTTAAAGCTTTGAATAATAATTATAATAATATAAAAAAGGGATTAGAAAATTATATGGTATAGCGTGAGAAATACAAATCACATAATCATAATCAACATTGGTAGCCGGCAATGAAAAGACGATGTGAAAGCCGCAGGAATATTTGGAAGATTGACAAGAAGGGAAAGGGCTTTGATGATAATTAATTAATATGGCATTTTCTGGACATTTAGGCAGTCTTTTTCTCGAACAGTTGATGAGGATAAGATGAGAAGGGGTAAAAATGAGGTGAAAGCAGCAGGATTTGTCAGGTGGGCTGTTTTTAGTAAGTGAAAGGATTATACACTATACTGGAGCATGATGGGTATGTATTACATTCATACAAAAAAAATTGAAGAGATCATGACGATGCTGCCAGACTAGTTTAAGGACAACATTCTGGAAAGAAAAATGAATCACTGTCAATCTTAGCAGCACATTTTAATAAGCGATGAACACAACAATTAGGGACCTACGTGATTCATACACCCTTATGTTTTACCAGCGCTTCTTTCTGAACATCCTACAACGTTTTATCGTGACTTCATTTACGGCTATTTGCAATTGTTTTTTTCACATAAGATGTTGTGGGAGAGGTATATAATTTAACTTTTTATGTTTGCATAGTTAAATTAGATTAAATTGCAACAGCAGAACATACCAGTAGGCTATATATACTTTTTATGATGAGACATTGAATGGAAATCTGTGCGCCCACATTTTTTTCAGTCTTAGCTATGGGAACTGAATTTATAACATTCAGCGGAAATGAAAAATAGATGGAAAAGTTAGTTAACAAGTTCGGGTTCATCTCATTTGAATAATTAATAGTAGAAGCATATATAAGGGTGGGGGCATTCAGCAGTTAGGAACTTGTTCAACAATCAATAAAGACAGAACATTTGCATAAAATTTTATAATACACAACGACAATTATCACATTTGCTGTAATATTTACAACAATATCACAATTCATTTATACACATTTATAAATACTCTTTCTACAATTTAGACACCAAGTCCTGGAAGTCTTTTCCCTGGGTGTATGTCAAAGTTATTGGACAGAAAAGACAGTTTTGGGGAATCAAAATAGAAGAAAAAAAGAAAAAGACGGGTGAAAGTACATTTATCATGGCTTCAAATTATAGAGTACTGCACAATTTAATAATCATATTATCCTCAATGTCTTTCTTACAGATGTAAGATAAATTGTAGTAAAAAATAATGAAGAGTTAAATTTTCTGCATCAATGTTGGGTACGTGATTTAAAACACAGTTGATGCTTGTTATGGTACACAAGGCATCATCAATAAATTGATATTCAAATAGTTTCCAATGTTATTACGTGTAGTTTCATGATATGTGACAAGATACATTACTTAAGTCCTCTTCTCCATTTTATTTCGAAAACAAAAGCTGGAGAATATGAGGAAATCAGTAGAATATCTTGGGAATATTATAATGTATTTTAAGAATATGAATAATTTCAGACCAGAATATAAAAATGGCATTACTTTGGTGATGTTGTCAAGTATAATTAATAGCCACAATGGTAAAATATGTGTATAACTTATACAATATTACGTGCTCTTTCCTCTCAGCACAATTGATGGAGTTTAAATAAGTCAAACTGTCTAAAATTAGCTTCAGGAGAATGCAGAAATGATAAATTGAAATAATGATATTTATACTCTATAGTGGTCAAATGAGAAAAATGCCATTCAGGTATATTTCAAAACAATTTCAGGGTAAAATAAACTCTTATCCTTATAAAATACCATATTTAAAATAGAAAAGGGATCTTTTATCAAACTTAAGAAAAATCAAAATTTAATCTTACTTCCCTTATTTTAAGTTTTTCAAAACAGATTTCTCTCCGGATGGTTTATGTTGCTTTGATTTAAGTATCAAGGAGCTAAAAACAAGTTAAAGCATAATATTAGAGGAAAAAGCAGCAATAAAAATATTTGTATCTTATATTTGATGGTGTAAATAGAACATTCACCGTTTGGGTACTTCAAATTAATGCACAAGACGAGCTGAAAAATTCTACTTAATATCTTTGAAGGAACATTATTCTATTTTCCCACCGCCTTGATGAATAGTTCCCTGAATCTGACAAAAGAAAATGTAAAAAAAGAAGTTTTGCAATTTAAAAAAGACATGATCGCTTACAAAACTGTGTTGATAATTTTGATTCTTTATCAATATGCATTTTTTTAAGTTTGAAAGAGACAGCAATGTCTGTTGCTAAAGAAAAACAAAATATTTAAGGATTGTTGAAGATGTATGTCACTTACATGTTCAAACCTCCCTTAAATATTACCCTGAAGGATTGGTGTAACAGTTGATGCTGTTTTATAAAAATAGACATCTTTACTAGATCTTGATTTGGCATTTCTTCAAGTACTTCAAAACAGAATTCAGTAAGAATTCAGTTTTGAAATCCACTAAAGCAATCATTATCCACAGTTCATATGCATCCATACAACAAAAAGATAACTACCACAAAATAATTTACAAAAGTATGCAAATCTATAATATACATGTACATGCAAAATTATTTTAAATCATCAATAAAACTAAACCTACTGAAAGGAGCATAACCAATAATTGCTTTTCTGAGAGTTGAATATTCATTCCATATTCTAGATAAAAATTTAATGGGCCATCGATTCCAACTTTAAGTTAACTTTTACATTTCCCCTTTCTTTTCTATGAGAGTTGTTTTTTTTTAACTAAAGAGAAAAGATAACAGAGATCAGATAAATCAAATGTTTGTCTATTGTTTACGGAAACCAAAACCAAATAAAAAATAACAAAAAGAGGGCAATCAAAAATTGAATATATAGGCTACGAAGATTGCAGTAGAGTTAAGCTACCATAGTAGCAGGAACCTTAGGAACTGTTGCAGATGAGATCCTACGCAGGGGGGTCGTCTTCTCCCAAACGGGTTTATAATGCTTGTGCCCTCGGTTATCAGTTTCAACAAAAGTGTATTTCGATGATTTTGTGTCAAGGACTGCTGCCTCACATATGCTAGCCTCTTTCTTGGTGAATTCTGTACGGTACATTGTTGCATCGTCAAATGGTGCATTACTAGCTAATGCGGAAGCATCTGGCTTCATGCTTTTAGGGGGTGCTATACAGTGAGATATGTAGTGAGCTTTGTACGTGGGACAACCGTCAAAGGGCATATTATTAGGGACCCACCCTTCTCTGACTTTTGGTGCCTCCTTGTGGAGCTCCCACTGCTTGTAATCACTCTTGTAATTGGTGAGACCTTCAAAAGCCCCTGGCATCATCACCCTACCCTCCCCTGGTTTCACCATAGCCACCCTCTGAACTGGATGCTTTTTAAAATTGATGCGATTGGTGGTGTTATGATCAATGTCTCCCTCTGGCTTTTGATAGACATCTGGCTGATGGACATAAGGTCTTTCACCATTCCATTTTCTGTAATCGTTCTTGAAAGTCGTCAGATCATCAAGGGGTGCGCCAGACTGGTATGCCTCCGCATTTGGTTTGCACGACTCTGTCTTTGGTCCTTGCTTCTTAGTGTAATCTCTCGTAAATGTTGAAAGGCCATCAAATGGAACATTTGGTGATTTGTAATGCTCTTTTTCCCTCTGTTCCTTTGGCTGAAGTTGATGGCGGATGTAGTCATCACGGTAACCAGTATTGCCATCAAATGGAGCTTCAGACATGTGGGTGGCTTCATTCGGTCTCAGACTTTTGCGAGGAGGTTCGTTGTACTTACGGAAGTCTCGTGTGAAAGTACTCTGTCCTTCAAATGGCATTGATGGTGGAATCCAGCAATCAGGTACTTTGGCATGCATTTTTTCAAGCGGCCATTTTTTATAGTCAACTGAGAAAGTAAAAAAAAATTGAAAGTGAAGAAGTAAATTTATGTCAGGGCATCAGAAAGGAAATCACTGCACACTCTGGAGATTTTATAAGAAAATAGTACATTTATATTCAAAAATGGATTATATGAAGGCGCAGTGGCTGAGTGGTTAGGGTGTCGGACTGCTGACCGAGGTGTACGGGGTTCAAATCCCATCCGCGACCGTCGTGTATTTTTCTTGAGCAAGAAAGTTTACTCCAATTGCTTCACTCAACTCAAGTATAAATGAGTACCAACAAGTGCTGTGGAGTAAAACCTGCAATAGACTATCATCATTTCCAGGAGTTGATCTTGTATCATCTGTTCCGCTTAACACTACAGAAAGTGGGATAAGCTCAGTCTGTTTGGGTCTGTCAAGGTCTGGAAGGAACTTTGGTTAATATATTACATGGTCTGTGTATGCTAGAAGTCAAAATAAAAACAATCTTTTAATTGGTACATATTCAAGTGCAGACATGATTTTAACATTTCATATCATCACCGTTGGGGTACACAGTCGTATGTGCTTCTTTGCAGTTTTGGACATACAACCCTTTTCCCCGACGGTGACGATATTCTTTCATTTTTTTAGGAATAGGAATGGAAGGGTATTATGCTCCTTAGCATGCATGAAAAATTTTCCAATGTGTTTATATTTATATCCCTGTCTAAAACTTAAACAATAAGGTCTTTCTTAATAGATTTGAAAAAAAATTATGGGAGCTTAGATCAATCCTGGAATTGATGTTCTTGATAGATCATGGTAATAATATTTTCTGCACTTTATCATGCCCATAGACAAGCCCACAGCTCCTCGTCAAAATATCAATTAGATGGAAATCAGTAATGACCAGCTTGGCAAATGGTTGTTTTTTAAGTGCAACAAATGCAAAAGAAGATTGTTCTAAATTTTAGTGCAGGCAGTTGCGGTCATTTGTGACTGAAGACATCAAATCATTCTCTTAAACGCAGGAGGCACTGTGGCTAAGTGGCTAAAGTGTCGGACTTCTGACCGAGAGGGACTGGGTTCGAATCCTGGTCGCGGCCATCATGAATTTTCCTTGAGCAAAATTTTTTCCCCCAATTTGCTTCACTCAACTCAGGCATAAATGAGTACCAGCAAGGGCTGGGAAGTAATTCCTGCGATAGACAAACATCCTGTCCAGGGAAGGATCTTGTTTCATCTGTTCCATTATACAAACCAGAATAAGCTCCAGCTCTTTGGGTTTGTCAAGGCCTAGAAGGAACTTAAACGCAACTTTTCTTTGGAAAGAATATAAATTCCATATATATGATTAGCTTTCTTAACAGCATTATTGGCTATTTTTCCATTAATGCTGAGTCAATAAAACTCATCATGACATATATTGTTATCATAAAAATTAAATAGCATCGAAGGTAGATTTACCTTTATAAGTTGGCTCTCCTTCAAATTTAGTAGGAATATGGCGTTGACCAGCATGTTTAATCATCTGTGCAGGTGGGGCATGTTTTGCTGAAATAGAAAACAAAAATTGTAGGTCTGTTTCACTCATATCAAAAGCAAGAATAAATGAAGACATTTATAATGCAGTCATTGCCTTTTAACCCAGGTCATGCTACCCATTCCATTACACACTGTGCGTTCACAACGGACCATGCCTGCTAGGATCTGACGTCAGCGCGTGAAATTGTCTGGGCTAGTTGGTCGAAACGCATCTTTTTCGTGCTATGTTATAATTTAAAACTCAAGTTAATATCAAAATGCACAGTTGATGATATATGTAGACTATACAGTGGAACCTCTCTAATCAGGAAATCTCGGTGGATTGTAAATCCTTCCTGATTAGCCGGGTTTCCCAATTAGCCAGTTTTCCCACTTAGCCGAGTTTCCCGAACCCGGGAATCCTTTGATGTTCACTTTTCTTCATCTTTTTGAAGTATTTAAACCTCTCTAACAATCACAAGCACCGTCAATGGAATACTATTGTTACACCAGCTTTAAAAACACGTTTTTAGTTTTTAGACTTGCACATTACTCTATGAATTTCAATACATTATGTTCTCGCAAGTCTAGCAAAATTGATAATGCAATGGGCTCTTGCGAAGCTTTATTTGAGAGTTAGGATGATAGTATGTAAAGTAATAATTACAAAGTAAATTGTTAAAGCAGAATTGAAAATGTAATGCACAAGTATTGGACCTACAACAAGATCAGGTTATTCATTAGATACTGGGAGACAAAAAGATAAACACCCGATGCATTTCGGATTATTAAATTTCTAGGCGTGTCACCCCGTGATTGACAGTTGGTCAGGCAAAAATGAAAAATTCTCGGATACATACAAATTCCCAACTTGCCGTAAGCACCAGCCGCCTCCCATGTCAACACCTCGGTTATTGTCGTAAGGGCGAGGAGTACAGCCCCATTTCCAGATTTCACACCTTGGCCTGTGGTCAGCGTGTCTGGCTATGGTTGGCGTGGTGTGATTATTACATCTCAACGCAATATAACAGCTTAACACAGGCCTACTAGATTCATTTTGAAAGTGAGACCGAATTTTTATAGCGAAAGAGTGGTGAAAGGGATAACATTTGGAGAAAATTCCCATGATAATTAAAGTGATCTCGTCGATTCTTTCCCGATTAGCCGGGGACCTTTCCCGATTACAGAGGTAAAATAAAAATAAAAATCCGTTCCCTAGGGTTTCTTCCCGATTTGCCGGGTTTCCCGATTACCCGGGTGCCTGACTAGAGAGGTCCCAGTGATTAATATAGATTCTATTCCTGTATGGCACCGTTGGTTAACAGGTCATAGGGGGCTATTACATGCAATCAAGCCTGACAAATAGAAATGGCATATAATCTCAAGCTCATTTTGTTTCTCTCCAATACAACAACGAACCTCCAAGTTTCGACTGTGTGGCTTGTTCATAATAATATAAACTCTTTGTCGGTAATCCAAAGATTTAAATACATGCCTTATTCATTTTGTATTCTCGTAATAGATTGCTGCGAATTGTATTTTTTAACTGGATTTTATGTAGATCTAGATCTAGTCATGGACCTAATGGATCTACTACACCAGGGACCTTATTTGTCTTGCAGTCTCAGCACGTGTTGCGCGGACCCGTTCTTAAAATTCTCATGCAGGTACTTCAAGTCTTTTGTTCATAATATATGTAAGACAAAAATGTCATTGTGTTGTCTTTAACATTGATGAAAAGTGTGCATTGCATCGAGTATTGGTATACATGTAAATTACTATTTTTTAAAATTCATATTGCCCTCCTTATTTCTTGAAAAGTGTTTTCGAGATCTAAAAAGGATTTTTTAAATGAAATACTTCTACTAAGATTCTTTTGATAAAGCATAAAGGCAATGTCCAGCCAACCTCTAATTATAATAATATGGCAAATTTTAATGGCATCCTAATCTTTGATCTGCTAATAGCGCTAAGCGTCCCAAGTTTCGAAGCCTGCTAACTTCTACTCAGTCAAAACAGTAGCAGACATTCCAATTGAGTTCAAATTGTTAACATTATCCAATGTCTGGCTTACGTCCTCATCTCCAACGAGAGACCATGGTCATTGCCCACGACGGCGACACATCGCTTATCTCAGTCACGTGATTTCTTAGGAGACCGAACCGGTCAGCATTCGGTCACACTCACACGTTTGACTAACTCTTGACATCACAGTGGCCAAGGCATGATAACAATTAATGATTAGCTGCAGAATAGCTTGGGGTGTAGGTTGTAAGTAAAGCATTTTGGCATGTCTACAGTGATAGACCGTGAAAGTTCTTCCCATATTTTGCACAGTTTGTCAACGTTAGAACGGAGTAGATCTGACAAAGCGATAGTGTTGTTTCACAATAAACTTGAGGGAGATTAGATTTTGTTCACTGATACAATCTGTGATAATAATAACCTACGTAAGTATCTTCAATGGTATAATTCAAGTCTTTTCCTTTCTTTCAGCTCTTGAAAATGGTGGTGTATGTGATACATGTATTTGAAAGTCAGATGTCCAAGCTAAAAAGTGTAAATCATTTCACAGAGTGAAAAATTTGGTTTGGTGCAATATAAATTAATATCCTTTTATTATAATTACCCTACAACTTCAGTAAACGTTACAATCAATGAAATAGCCTTGAAAGAAGTAAACTCAGTCTCCTTCCTATATATAGGAAGTATAATTGACAAAGAAGGTGAAGCTGAAGCAGACATGAAAACACAGATAGGCCAAGCAAGAAGAGCGCTTTCCCAACTCTGCAATGTGTGGAAATCAGGCATCCCGAGCAAGAAAAACCAAACTACAGCCCCCAAAGTGTGTAATATTGTCAAATTCTTTGGGACAAAGAACCTTTAAAAATGCAGTACCCAAAGCCTCGTTTTCCAAAAGTGGATGGCCGTTTTTGCATATTTGTTGTTGTTGTTTTCGTTGTTGGTTGTTGTTTTGTTTTGTTAACTGTTATTCTATAATCTTACTGGTATTTCGGTTTAATAGCCATTATTCGTTTTATTGCGTGGTTCACAGACCTGGCAATATTGATATATATACATGCTGTGTTGCAAACTCCTTTGCATTGCAAAACCTAAACTAAACTTGACTACCGTAAGAAGGGTAGCATCGGCAAAGAGACTGGGCTATACTATAACAAGATAATGCAATTATTATAAATAGTCCTCACTTGAGCACAGACAACGGGGGAAACAAACATGGTAACCCCCATGTATCATGCCAGCTCATTGGATCTTGCTTACGTGAGTGAGAGCGCGCGCAGTCGGCAGACTTGCTCCACCAACGAATGGCCCGCTTAGCCTTTACTGCCGCATTCATCGCCCGCGGACACATGTCAGTATAGGTTTGAATGGGGGAGTGGAACATTTTGTTAGCGTAACATTCTATTATCTCTGGCATAGGGGAGCCATCAAACTGGCGTAGACAGACGACCTTGAACTTTGACACGCCGTTACAACTGACTGCTTCCTTCTTCATCTCCATAAAGAAGAGTTTTGGAAAAAAAAGCGAGTGCAACCTTCAAGATGGTCCCTGCTTCAGTGCAAGATAAGTTAATACATAAACAAGCAAACAAACAAAAAAAAAAAAGGAAAGGGAAGAAGTGAAAGTAAAGATCCTTCTAGGCCTTGACAGCTCAAAGAGCCGGAGCTTATCCTGGTTTCTGTAGGGTTAAGCGGAATAAATGATGCAAGATCATCTCCTGGACAGGACGCTAGTATATCGCAGGTTCTATTCCCCTGTCCCTCCTGGTACCCATTTACACCTGAGTCGAGTGAAGCAATTGGAGTACATTTTCTTGCTCAAGGAAAATACACAATGGTCGCGACGGGATTTGAACCCCATACCTTTCGGTCAGCAGCTGGTTGGAAGACTCTTATCAACGCCTTATCCGCTATGCAGATGCCACACGATTGAGGGGAGATTACTCGTGGTAAATCTCTGATCCTTCGTCCTTGTAGTACTTCTCTGAGGTTTTCTTACCGTCACCACCTGCGGTTGCCTATCTCATTCTCTATTGTTTTATGAGCACATCTGTGTTGAAATCATCATTTGCCATTTACACTCCTCTCTTGAGTATAGACCACAAACAAGAGCTCTCCACATAACCCTGTCCTGCGCTATGGTCTCTACTTCATTCCAGCTGTATCCCATCTTTCTGAAGTCTCCCGCCAGGTCTCTTCTCCATGTGCTCCTTGGTCTTCCTTTGTTTCATTTCCCCTGTGGGTTCCAGCGGTTTATGGATGCAAGATGGCCTAATGATTTAAGCGCCGGGACCCAGAAATGCCAGGTTCGAATCCCAGCCTCGACCATCGTGTATTTTCATTGAGCAATTTTTTTTTACTCCAGTTGCTTCACTGGACTCCGGTGTAGATGAGTACCAGCAAGGGCTGGGGAGTGGAGTACCAGCAAGGGCTGGGGAGTGACACTTGCGACAGAGTAGAGTTCTGTCCAGGGGATGATCTTGTATCATATGTTCTGCTTAAGGCTACAGAAACCGGGATAAGCTCCGGCTCTTTGGGTCTGTCAAGGGCAGGAAGGAACCTTACTTAGCCGAAAATCCGGTATAAATAGACAGGTCTGTGGGATGGACTGGTGTGGAGATACGGACTGTCTTATCTTGTCTTCAAGGGACCTGGGTCGTTTTGAGCTAATTGCCCTTGAAACGGTGCCCGCCAACGCTTGCGTAATCCCCAGGTGGCTCACTATTTGCGAGGTTCTGCGGCTTGATTCCAAGGCGATCGGAGGACCCTATGTACATTTGGGCACGGGGTCCTCCTTTGAATGCCAGGGCTCGTTTGAATCTCAAGGATTACCTTTGATGTAGGCTGTGTACTGGAGGGACTAGCGAGTTTAACACTAACCCCCCATCGTCGCCGCCCT
>JAUEKT010177579.1:0-19774 GCA_031762655.1 Doris verrucosa
CCGGACCATAGAAAATGTTTTCTTTAACCGATTGTTCAAATTAAGCGTGTTCACTTTAGGCGGACTCCACTGTATCTATATATATATATCCTCTCTCTAAAAAGTAAGTGACCACTTTTATAGTTGTGACTGCACAACTCCTCGGCTATCAAATGTACTCAATAGTTTTTTGGGTTTTTTTGGTGGGTATAATATTACATTAGAATATGCTTAAACCGAATTTCAAGGAAACCTATGGCAGATTTCGGTTTAAACATACGTTGGTTTAAGAGTTGTGTGCAAAAAAGTGGGGATGCGTATGGAGCAGATAATCGCATGGGCAGGGATGGAGGCTGCAGTAAGTAGAGTAGGATAGGAATAATAATTAGAGGGTCCGAGGGCATTGGCCCATTGTGGTAAGAGAGCACAGCAAGCATTCCTGTGCTCTGATTAGGAGAGGGAAGAGTATTGCGGAATGGACGATACAAATTATTACACTAACACTGATTGAAACAAGGAAAAAAGGGCATCTTGTTTTCGGTTTAAAAATAGTATGGCTGTAAGTAAGCGCTTTCAGATAAGCATAATTTTGTGAACAATAAATAAATAAGGGTAACAAACGATGCTTCGATTTCTTTTCGGTTTAGCCATTTTTTGGTCGTCCATTTTTGGTTTTAAACGTATTCTACTGTATAAGTAACCTTACAGAAACACAGTTGTTTACATTGGTAAGTCACTTGTTCTTTTTTAAAGGTTGACATTATAACAAAAATCACACATTTTCATTGTTTTGACTTTTTAGAACTACCAGTCATTTCCAAATTCTTTAAAATACTTCATACTTCAAACATGATCTGTAACACTTTTTAAAAGAAAATGCCACCGTGAAAGGTAACGTGTACCAGATATTTGAGATGCTCTGGTCAAAGCTATATGAAAATCAAAGATATTGTGCCAGTGAAACAAGAGGTATATATATATTTTTTTAAACAAGAATAGTAATCCTTGGCCTGCTTTAATGTGGCAAGCCAGTAGTCAGTTCTCCTTACTGGTAACTTTGCCATAGGTTCTAAATACCATAACTCCTCGTTGCACATGATATGTCTTGCCACTTCAGAAACAAAAAATCCTGCTACAAATAGCTCATAATGGCATGATTTCTTTGGTTTTGATTTAATCAAGATATTGTAAGTAACCAACTGGGTTTAGCTTTTACAGTTTCATTTATTTCATAATTTGTTATAGATCATATTGAAGTCTTTTATACAATTCGGAATAGAATACATGTAGTTATTCTGAAAAGTCGAAACAACAAAACAAATGATTTTTTCCACATGCACGCTGAAAAAAAGATTGATGACTTACTGATGCGTCAGTTATGAATAGATACTTAGTCTAAACCCATTACAAACAATGAGTACATTTGACTATTAAACTGTGAATTCAACTATAAGGCAGACCCTCCATAGATCATACACACCACACCACACACTCCACACCACATACAGCATGTGTGAGCTGCTTTTGCCATCTCCATTGAACACTCCACACAAGATGGCTCAATAGCACCAAAGAGGATATAGTACTACTGTACCTACTATTCTATTCGATAGCACACTTATGTCTCGCCATCCTTCTGATGAAGATACGCTGATCATGTTAACAATTCTAAAAAATAGGAGAAAGAAAAGAAAAGAGCGCGTCATATGGTGCCGAGGACTGAAAGAGGAGAGTTTCATAGAATTTCTGCTACTCCCTGAATACACGTAAAGATGATATATTGTTCTTCAACTATTTAAGGATGTCAAATGTCATACAAATTCAATCACTTTCTTTCTGTAGTCTTCCATGTTAATAGAATCACGATCTTTGTTAGATAGAACAGTGAACATACACGAAACACACCACACAAGAAACGCGCAATGCTGCAACGCACCACACGCAATTTTTCGTTACCACTGTGAGGAGCGGCCTATGGAGATCAGTACATGTACTCTAAATAGAAGTTGTGTTTATTTTCATTTCACGCTTGTAGAGGGTATGGTCTTTGTAGGGTCGGCCTAAAAGAAATCTCTTATTTTTGAGAGCATATTTTAAGGTAAATTCTATGCAAAAAATATTGTTACTAATGCAACTATTTAAAAAAACACACACTGAATAAATGATTAAAGAAAGAAGGAACAAACGTTGATATTATTATTATTTAAGAAGCAGTTTATTATTGACGAGTATCAAAATATGATTTGTTTTGTAGTAGAATATAATGTATTATGTGATAATAAGAGCTCCTTCGCATCAAAGAAAGATGGAAGTGTACTAGAAACACAAAGATCATACAAACGTATACAATTTTGTAATGTCCTAAATCAGACATTATAAACTTTACTAAAAAACTAAAACAGATACAACATGGTAATGGTAACAATTATTCAACGAAGATATAATGTCTACACAACTCTTGTGTCTATAAAAAGCACTTTTTAAAATAAATAGTTTTCACGATTAAGATGCGAATTCACTGAAAGGGTCAATGGACGCTCATCACAACCAAAACAGTAGTCTCAGTTCTAGAGGGAAATGTACACATTAGTGGAAAAATGAAAAATAAAACAACAAAACAACATTGCAAGTCCAATATAATCTTCACAAATCCTTGCATAGGAGGATGGCAGAATATGAGGTGAATGAAGATCTTAACCTGAGTGGAATGCTTACTTTAATTGCATTATTTGATATTATTAGGATATGTGTAACTTACGTAAGGAAAAATGTAATGAATCATTACAATTGGAACTACTGGAATTTTACATAGATGTGTACACAAATTTCACACAAACTTAAATTATATATATAACAGAGTAAAGTATAATTACAAGTCATAAGAGGATTTACGCCATAATTTGTACAAATGTAGAACTGTTACGGTAATGTAAAGTTTGACTTTCAAGACTGATAAAACAGTATAAATTAGTACTGTGACATAAAAAAGAGGTAAGATTGCAAAGCTATAACAGACTGTAAATAAGGGTATACAATGGAAACTAGTGTTTCTTTTGATTTGTACAAGGATTCTTTGCTACCCAGGATATCACAGAACCTTTGTGGAATACAGATGAGACATTTGGCAAACTGGAAAGAGTCACTGCTGCCCATTCAATTGCTTTACGACTACAATGACATATGCCTCTGCTACAAGGAAGAGTTATACTAAAGCACGTTTAATCTCTTGATGGTGAATGTGATTTCCTGCCACGAGTCCATGAAGTCTAAATGGAAAACAGTAAAAAATGATGTCAAAAATGTAAAAACGTAAAAAAACAATGGTTGAAATGGAAAAAAAGGGAATATCATTTTTCAAAATAAATCAGATGAGTATGCTGCTTGTGAGGTGACAACTTTTCAACAATCGCCGCCATAAGGCGATACTGAGACAGCTCCAACTCCTTGCTGCTGAACACACATGGTTTCTAATGCAATACACAAAATGGAAAGCCAACAGTATCGACAGAAACAAAGATTTAAATTTACGGGAGGAAGAAAAAGTAAATCTGTCTGAGACAAGTTATCCTGCTGCAAATAAACAAGCTTACAGCAATATATAGTAAACAGTAGAAGATCAAATTGTAAAAAATGACTTAAAAACCTTTTTAGCACCAAAGTTTAAAGGCAAACAAGCAACACATGTACAAACATTTATTATAAGGGAATTGAATGTATTATGCATTCATCTATATTTTCATTTTGCAAGCATAACAAGAAATGTTGAAATACTTTATAGAATGACTGATAAAAAAAAGAGAAAAAAAATCTCAGGTCACCTAAAGTTTTGATTGATATGTATTTGTCTATTTGTCATAGGAAATTAAAGCTGATAGCTAAGCATTAATTTTCTCTCCTAACAACTTTAAGTAGGAGGGGGCCCATCAGTGTATTGCAGCATAGGAGAGAAGGAGCGTCTTAAGTTATTGCTCAGCAAGCAGTTGGTCTCATCTTCGCAAATGGGGACTAGGCATGCGAGTAGCAGAAGCAGTAGCAGCAGCAGTTGAATGGGAAGTGCAGCCCGGACGACTCGCATCAGCAGTGATGGACGGACTTCAGTGCCAACAAGAGCAGACTCTTCTTTGATGTCATCAGAGGTAGTCAAACTGGGAACAAACATAGATGAGAAGAAAAGGAACACTTAGAATGGTTACATAGAGCTTAAACTTTAAAACTAATAAACACATTTATAAAACACACAGATTTTTAAGACCTTTTCTTCATTATACACGAGTATAAATTTTTGCTATTTAGATTCATTTGCTTAAAATATCCTAAATTAGCAAGAAATGATCAAAATATTGTAAAATTAAACTGATTTACCAGGCATTATATTATTATACTATTGTACTACATTACAAAAAGTGAAAATAAGCATTATAGATAAAGATAAAGCCCTTTTCATCCTTTTTAGTTTAAATCATGAAGGAAAAATATTTAATGCTATTCTGATGTTTAATTTTTTATATGAAATATTTAATAATAAGATATTTACATTCTCTTCCATCACCATCAACATTTGGGTGCATTTTTTCATGCAACAGTGCAATGAAACATGCAAATATTGTTACTCCACATTACAAGTATTACCTAACAACTTTGAGTACTTTGGACATAGGAGTACAATGTGCAAGATTTGTTACCATTTCACATCGTCCATGACATGAGAAATTTAAGCACCAGTCTCATTGACATGCTTGTAGTGAGTGAACACAATACAACATGAATATAGATACACATAAAATAAAATTGTTTTTCACTGTTAAAGCACATCCATGAAAGCTGGGAAAATTAATGCACATAAAGCAACGGGGTCATCTGAAGAATGTCATATCTGCTTCACATTAACACCAAATTCAATTTTTTATAATGTACACCATCTTGAGATTTTGCTATTTCAAAAAGTTGTAAAGCATAAAAAAATGGAAGAAAACTTGTGATTTTAAAAAAAAAGAAAGGGTAAAAAGTTTGTAATAATATGAGTCGTAAGAGAAGGAGATGAAATCCATGGAACCATTTGTTTTTATCTCGTCTTCTCTATTATTTCGATAAACTTAATAAAAAAAAGGGACAAATGAAATATTAATTGTGAAAAATTTGCAATCCGTTGCAATCTATGAAAGGTAGAAATAAGATCATTCTTGAAGGACAGTGGCATGCCACTACCCAGTTTTCCTTTCACCCATTACTTTGACTGTGACACAAAAAAGATGAAAGTGTGACCTGAGGTGAGTTTGTGTTTCTGTTGCTTTAAATGAAAACTGAGTTAATGAAGGCTGCTTTTTTTTTTGAGCAAATATATTCAGATTATATTCTTCCTCCTTATGTGACAATGCAATGCGTGAATCAAATCATAAGAATATCTGTGCAAACCCTGTGATGACATAGTGAAAGCTTATATTCATTGAGGAGATGGAAGCTATCATGAAGTGTGGATTACAGTAGCATGAAGTGCCAAGCTGCTTTTTTGTGAAAAGTGATATCGTCCTTTTGTGTTAGGGTAAAGACCTAGCTTTGTTCTACCTGTACATTATCTTGAGATCCTTTTCACATAAATAGCACCTTATCCGCTTTAATAACGTTTGCATACAAATCGTCATTCCATTAGGAATCAAGATAACAGACCTGAATGTATCAATTTTTTTCCTGTGTTATTCCCCCTTTTGTAAAGTGCCTTTGAGGATTGAAGACAGAAACTATAGCTATATCACACATACATTACATTACTTACATTACAAGGTGTGAGTGATTTATTTGTCTTTGTATATAATATGTATACAAATAAGCACATAAAAAACCCTTCAAATTATAAATAATAGCCTATCCATTTCAAGGAAAATTTTTAAATGGCTGCTGCAAATTATGAAGTATTTAAATGTTTGTTCAGAAATTAATTAGATCGAAATGTGTTTGAATTGAACGAAAATGAAAGAAAGCTGATGAAGAATTTAATAGGAGCAAAGGAAGAGTGATTGAGTAGTAAAGTCTCATGTATACTGTCAAGGTTTAAGTGCATAGAGCCAGATGACATCAGGGATACACGCCACAGGGTTCTATTCATTATTATGAAAAGAATTTCCAATCCTTCTTAGATGATGTCATCGGGATTTACTTCACACAATGTCAATAACAAGATTACAAAAACAGCATACCTTTCGCGCTCCTTCTCCCCTCCCTTCCCCTCCTTTCACTCATTTTACACATTTGCACTCACTTTGTAGAACAAAAACAGCAGATTTCAGTTCACTTAAAAAGTTCAATGGAAGTTCTCAAACAAAGACAAGCAGCAAATATCATAGACAGATTTAAGAATTTTTCTGTATTCCAGACTATGCTACTTCAAGAGAAAAGAATAACTTTCCACACAAAAGTAGTAAAACATTAATGAACAAACATGATTTGGTTAGAAAAAGCATGAGAAACAGTTGGGCACAGCAAGCCAAAATGCTGGGCAATCAAAGCTCAGCTCTTTGCAAAAAATGAAAAAAAGAGGAAAAGAAGGCTTTATTAGACAACAGGAAACGAAGAACACAATTTCGTCGGCATAGGGGTTGCCAAAGTAAGGCCGATAATCGGGGCTCTCAAACGGAACACTTATTTGTATTTTGTTTTCGCTTTATAATGAGAGATGAGAGATGAGCGGCAGTCCGTGGACAGTTTACCTCCAGCAATGTGAGATTTGCCAAACAAGGGGATGACAACCACCATGACAGAAAGTCTGCTAGAAAGGTAACACTTCTACTGGCCATGCCAAATCAGAAATAAAAAAAGTGAAGGAAAAGACCTGTACAAAGTTCTTTCCTGTGAAGTGGAATATTTGTTTATTCGTTATTAAAATGTACCCCTTTAACCATCTGCGGTCATCTCAGTGTGGATGAACGAGAAAAAGCAAAACCAGTAGGACACGTCAATCGCCCACTTATTATGAAGGTAATGATGAAGACTATGATTGAATTTCAAAACAGAACAAAAACCGTTACTATCCACAGGTGTCTTTTTTCTTAACTTCACCAAGAATCGGTTAGCAAAAGAAAACATTTAAGATTGTATTAAATTCAACTACTAATAGTAAGCTTCAAGAGAATATACTTTAGGTGTACATGTCTGTGTATGTGTTTGTTTTAATATCAATTCTCAAATTGATGGTGAGTCCAATTCCTTAGTGCCCAGCAAAATGAGCGTTCAAAAGGTAGTAGACATTGCTTTTCCTTCCAAGTCATTTCAACATTTTAAAGTACTTGGATCACAGGATTTAAAATCAGACAATAAATACTAAAACAATCTAAGGAAATAGAAATGGATGAAAATGACCGAAAGGCGGCTAAGTGAATTAGCTGCTTATAAATCATAAACTATGAAGAGATAAATTTACTGCATATTATTTCATGGAAAAGAATATGATCTACCAATATTGGGAGTCATTTAATATAACTAAAAGGGGACAATCAATTGTCTTGTTGCTATTGGCTTCAAAAACTAATTTTTTCCTTAAATATGGAACTGTTAAAGTAAGTAACGAATAAAACCTGTGTTAATTCTATTTTCCCTTTGCTTTTTGTAACCAAATACATGTATGTGTGAATGTATTGTGAGGTGATTGTTATATGTGTGCAATGATCTACATAATGGCATGTCTGCATCAACAAAAGAGGAATAATCGTAACGTTATTTAACATTTTGCCAGCCAAAAAGGAGGATCAGTTCAAATCTAAAGATGTGCGTTGAGCAATTGGACAGTTTGTGTCAGGCTTGATGCCTTATGAAAGATGATATTCTAATTTTTGGTTCTTGAGAATTTAAATGAGGATAAGCAAGTAAAATACTGTTTACACATTATTTTCCAGAAAACTCTCAACAACCCCCCTCTCCCCCACCACACACACAGAACAACTTAATTATCAAATGATTTTCATAGTTAAATATGTGGTAATCTACTGTCCAGCATTAAATATTTTATATAGTTTAAATATAATAGATTGCGTCTCAGTTTTGTAATAGTTTAAAGCACATTTTCTGACATGCCATTTTGGATATCATATTAAGCAAAGCCCAATGTTATAAAAAAAATGAAATATACACCATAACAATTTTAATAACAAATAAGAAATAATTTTGATCAGCATTTCATTGGTGAGAAATTATTTACAATTTCCCATAAAGCATTGCTTTTGAAAATGCAAATTAAAAATTGTTCTCTTTTCTTTGAATATTTCTCCCTACTCTAAGACATTTAGTGTCAATTGTCATGCCACAGAAAAGAAAATTTAAGCTTCTGATTAGAATTAAATAGTTAATATTGCAGAGAGTCCCTTCCATCCACAATTGGACAATAAAATGCATTATATGTTAGTTGGTTAAGTTGAAAAGTAGAAGGCTCCATTTCCTTTGTTATTTTTTTGGTGACCTTGTTTAATGTTAGGGTTATGATTTCTCATGGATGAAATGACTGTTAAAGTTTGTCAAGATGGATTAATTTATGGATTAATTTATTACAACATTTCTGAATAAATTGTTGCTTTTATATCTAAAAGAAACAATTCAAAACAGGGTTTTAATGCAGAGGCCGGATTTCCACAGTACGAGGTAGGGTCAGCTCAGATATTTCTTAATGGGTAAGGAAAAGACAATTATAATTAAAAACTACTAATGTTCTGCACCCAAAAACTAAAAATGAAGCAAGAAAAGACAACAACCCCAAAAGAAAAACAAAGTAAATGAAAGAGAAAAATTCAACATAAGAAAAGCCAAAAATATAGAATAACTTACAAAAAAGGAAAAAGATGAACAGAAATAAAAATCAATGAAACAAAATGAGATAAAGAAGAAATCAAAATAAACATTTCAGACCGAAGAAATAAATTAAATAAAGAATTTTCTTATTATAAACTGATCTGAAGAGAAATAGCTCCTAGTCCTACAACCACCTGTGAAATTTAAGAGGTTAGAAAATGTTCATGCAAAGACATACTGATGAAAGAAAGGCAAGAAGTAAACAAGATGCAGTTCAAAAGCAATCTAAAGTTTATACAGCAACAAAAAATGCTTTGGCAATGATAAAATTATAATGCAAAGTAGAGACAATGTTGGTAGTGATTTCCATTTTCTTTGAAAGAGGTAGCATTCCATAAGTTTGAATTTTTATGTTTTGGCAAAACCCTGCTGCCTGACATAGGGTGAGATATCAAAATAAGAAAACAAAACAAATAAGTGGTCTTTTCCAAATAGAACAAATGGGAACCACTATATATTACTTGTCTCTATCCTGTGATCTGGAACGTAGCAAAGGTCTGAAGATTTCCGATAGAAACTGTGGATATGAATGAGTATGGGATGGGATGAAATGAAAATGATTTTCAATGATGACACAATGCAATGGAAATCTACATAGTTGCAATTTTGGCCCTGGTCGCACCTTTTCAGTTTGTCGAAAAAATGTTTACCAAATTCGAGCTTCAGGTTGCTCATGCTTTGAATGAACCAAAATTTGTGCTACAATGTTGAAAAAATTCAAATCAAAAGTTGAAATTCTGTTACATAAGGCAAAAGAGTGTAAAGATGGAAAGAATTTGTTGCTGTAGGAATAAATAATGACAAGTAGAAATGCTTTTATCATTGACTTTTCCTTTTCGATAATGAAAAGATGCCTCAAAATCAGATGATAAAGTACAAGGTGAATGAAGTAAATGATTCTGTCCTAATTGTCATCTTCCCTGAACTTAAACATGTATGATAGGACTTTTAGAGTCAATAGTGATATTACCAAAATAGTGGATAAGATTTGTTTTCGAAACACAAAAAAATGAAAAAGGTAAAGGGGTCAAGAGATCCATGTTTGTATCAGGTCTCATCATGATAATCCTATTTAGTAATACACTCTTTAAGAGATGTAATTTCATGACTTAATAATTAATTTCTTAACATAATGTATTTTTTTAACCTATTTGTAAAGAAATTTTAAGAAAATAAAATCTTGACCAAGTTTCAGACTCTCTGCACAAAAATAAAAAGAATCTAAAAATACTACACAGAGATTTCTTTCTCATAGCAAGCTGTTTTCACTTTCCCAAGGCACTTGATTGTTAAAGATAAACAGAATATAACTAAGAATAAGTTCAGAAAGACAAACATGCCTAAGTAGGAGGTATGTATTGCTAAGTGAGAGATTTGAAAAATGAGTCTTGTTGTAAAGCACAGATAAAGGGAAAAAAGAGTAGATAGTAAACATTGTAGACCTCTATGAAATGAATGGATGATAACATTTATCTTTATAATATAAAAACACAATCTCATAAACAATAAATTAGAAGCTTCTATTCTAGCAAAACAATCAAATAGATACAAAAGGGCAAAATTATTTTACTTTGTTACTTTGGTTCTCAATAAGAAAACAAATTTAAATATAGAAAAAAAGAAGTGAAAATAATATTCAGCCACCAGGTTAATAGAACACTCTGCTTAGATTGGTGAATAATAACTTGATTGCTTAAAATGTTCCTGTTAGGTACAACAATGTGCACAATGTCAACACTGTAAGGAATGCTGAATTTGAGATTACAGTAAAGAATGTTCCCTCAAAACACTGACAAAAGTGTAGCAAATTTAATTAAAGAAAACATAACATATTTTCAAACTTTATAATAAAAATAAGATTTGCTAATGAAATAAGCGACAACAAGCTAAAACAGGATACAAAAACAACACATATAAAGTAAAAACAAACAGTATTAATCAATGAAAAGAAAAAGAATTAATACATATATATTCATAAATGAAACAAGAAAAAACAAGACAAGCAAACACGCTGAACAGAGACAAATCCATGTCATAGCCTTCCAACAACAACAATAATTCATCACTCTATCTTCCTTACATTGAAGATAGTCAAAGGAAATACTAGGTATGAAGAATATAATATTTATATTTGCTAGATAACATAACACACCACATGATATTGTTTCACAGTGTCACTGCATTATGCAATCTACTGACAATTTCATGAAACAAACAGAAGACTGTAAAAGACTACATGAACAAACTTTCTCCTCATTTTCTCATTGATCCGGTTTTCTGATCCAGCAAATGAGGAAAGAGAGAAACATTTTGTTATATCGTGAGATACTCTTGCAGGGACTAATCATTGATCACGATGTAGTTTAGCTAATTTTCACAAAATCGGCCTTACCTGTCGGGCGATTGCAAATGGCGACCGAATACGAGACCTCCCTGGGGCAGGTCCAGTCCTCAATGGAGTTGAAGAGCGGGAAGCGTAGGAACTGCCGAGGCCAGAAGATCTTCCTTCACTGACATCAAAGCTGCTCGACTGGGTAAACAAATAAAAGCCTTGATGAAAGATGGGAAGGGCTGATCAAAACTATAACTAACTTGTGAAATTCCTGAAAAGCTGTAGAACAGTGATGGCCACCTGATGCCCCTAATAATGTAGTGTTACTTTATGCTAAAAATAATATGTTTATAATGTAATGTTACTTTATGCTAAAAATAATAAAGGACAGAGATTTTGTGCTCAGATTATGTCATGCTAGTTGCTTATAAACTTGAGATAAATAACATGAGACCAAACTGGTTGAAATTTAAATTACTTAATATGTATAGTCTATAGTACAAAATTCCGCTGTTTAATATCGTTGCCTGGCTGTAGTTTTAAAATTGAAATATGGATCTCTATGATATTATTTTCACAATCTCAATCATAACTCAATTGTTAAGATTTCAGAAATTTATTGACAACTAGATTTATTTCTGTGTTATTGACTTCCAACTCTACTTTATTATATATAATGCACATACCAATATTCTATGTTGTTTTTTTACAGTGAGTAAAAGATGTATTTAGAGCTCAAATTTGTAAATGACATCATTTTATTACTTACAGCACTTCCTCGATTTGGTTTGACTTTCAATTTGTTCTCAAGACTAGATACATAGGCTGTTGTAAGGTGCAGAAGTGATCTGAGACAATTGTGGATTATATGGGTTTTATCCCTTGCTGTTGCCATTTCTGGAGAATCTGTGCTCAAAAGGAGCTGATCCGCTGTTTCTTTGAGGTCTAAAACTTTTGGATGATTGCGTTGTAATTCGTTGTGGAGCTCCTGTTAAGAATCATAAAAGAAAGCCATATTAGTATTGAGAAGACAAAATTATTCTCTAACATAACCCAAAGAAATGGCTTTCAATCTTCCTTACATGAAGAAAAGGCAGAAGAAATCAAATAACATTCAAAGGCTTATTAAATTTGAGAATTATTTTCATTATTAATTTTCATTAAAAAGTATTAATTGAAGAGAGTGACTCAATTTCAAAATAGACACAATTGATCAGAGAATGACAACTCACAGAAAGTTTTGTGTATTTGGCCCAGACTGCTGCATCTCCAGCATTCAAATTTAGTGGTTCACACTGATGGACTTGTGTTTCTATGTTTTCCAGCCATAACTGATAATCATCAATTGAACGGTGGAACTCTGAGCATTGTATGAGAGCCAACTGAGGATAAAAAATTTATTGAAGTTTATTAAAAATAAAATAAAGAATACATTTCAAATTAAAAAGAGTAATACTTTTTTATTCTGTGAGTTCTCATTATCATACTAAATAATCTTAATCCCCCAAAGTATCTATAATTTTGGTTCTTGCTGTTCATTATGCATTCACTTAAACAGAAAACAACCTTTAATACTTAAAACCATTTAGTGAATCTAGATCTACATCTAGTAATACAAAGATCATAAGGCTTAAGAAGTATGTCAAAGTATCAAATTTGCAAGAGCAAATAATTCAAAACAAATGGTTCTCTCAAAAACTTTAATAGAAAATCATCCTTGAAGCTAATCATCATTGAGCTTGCTGCAGTAGCAAATTTTATATTCCAGGGAAATTATTGGGGTAGATTTTAAAGCATATTTAGATATGAAATCTTACCATATCCAATTCATCAAGCTTTGGAAATAGGAGACATGAATCAGAGAGTGACATGTGAGGACAGTTTTTGGTAGATTCCATTTGGAGCATGTATTATAAAACAAATATTTCATAAATGGATTGGTTGATCAACATGACATTTGCAGGTGACTTTTCCCATTCATGCATGCCTTGGACCAGCAAGTTTAATAAAAATATGTTTCACGGCTCAAATGTTATCAATTTTTCTCAGGTAAGGCTTATTTTTGTGCCTGAGGGCAAAAAATTGCGCATGACATTTAATTAGCACATATTCTATAACCTTTAACAGCTTACCAGCTATTAAGCAATAGAACACTTCTTTCATTTATGCAACACAAAAAGAAAACAACCAAACTAATGAAGGGCGCATGGATCTAAAATACTTTTAAACTTCATTGACATCCAAATTATGATTGTGTCATTGAAATGAAGCCTTTTAAACATCAAAGAGAATTGAAAATCACAAAGAGCTTTACTTGAAGGTCTCGCTGAATGTCGCCAGCTCTTGCCACAACCTGGTCCCAGCGTTGATTCATTTCATTCAGCTTGGATTTCAAGGGCTGAACATTTCCTTTCTTAGAGGCCAGATAGTTGCGACTTAGCAAGTTGATGGATAAGACAGTGGCTTTCTTGGCCTCAAGATGAGCAAGGAAATCCTATCAAAACGATAAGGAAAGGATAAAAGATATTGATATAAAAACATTTCAAAGCAAGGTTTTTAAATCATGTCACATAAAAGTTTCATAAAACAGTTAAACATTGAGTGCAGGATTATTCTATGTTGGGAAAGAGTAATGTTTTATCTTATCCCTGACTCAAAGTTATGAATAAGAAAGAAAATAAAATCAAAACCATTTGAATGGAAAAAAAAAGCAGTGTTTCTCCTGACCTTGTACTGTCTGACAATGATTTCCAGCTGCCTGATGTCTGCCGGCAAATGTTGATGGGAGGCTTGAAGAGCTTCCGCTTCCGTCAGCCACTCCAAAAGGCTGTCAAGATCATTGTTGAACTGGTTGAGGTCATGGCGATCCTGGGAAATCCTGAAATCTTCATCCCTGGCTCTAGCCTTCAGTTGCTCCCATCGATCTAAGACAGCTGAGGACATGTCGGAGACAAGAAAGATTTGTTAAGTCTCAAGACATGAACAAATAATCTTTCTCCTTCTAAGAAACTCTAAAAAGGTATCAGAAAGTTATAAACCTAAATGTGAGATGAAAGATAATTCCTAATCTTAACATTTTACAAAGAAATTAACTTCTTGCATAACAAAAATAAATTTAATACAAAAGAAAAATTGTTTGCAACAAACAAAATATGACATTTAATGGAAAATTGATGGATTATTTCATTCCTTAAAATTTTAATTTCAAATCAATGTGCAGAATAAGTATTGTAACTAAACAAAATGAGACATCTAAAGAAACACCTAAAATTTCCAATCAGATGATAGAATACCTAACAACGAAGACTAGCAATTTTTTCTATTGTAGGCTGAGCATTTGGATTCACAGTATAGATCTTCCATGTGCAACCAAAAAAAACCCTAGTAAATTGCTCCAAGTATGGCATTTGACATCCTGCCAGTGATTTAACTCACACATAACTTGATGGTCTACGCTGTGTATGACAGGGAGGCCAGTCTCGGTTTTGAGCAGCCGGTCAAGCCTGCAAACCGTGTCCACAGCTGTCTCACAGTCCACCAACAGTCTCATCTGAAATTATTACATCGGATTAGAAGAGTTTTGATCTCATCACGACACTTGCAATACACATATTGTCCGTAATAAATGTGTTGGACTTGCAACAATATTGCTCTAGACCAGCGATATGTAACTGTGCTTTATTTTTTCTTTCATAGACTTACAGATCGCTCCGAGTCTGGATCATGAGAGTTGAGGGCTTTTTCCATCCTTGCCAGTTTGATGTTGGCGTCATCAAGCGATTCTGCCAGCTGCTCCATAAGGATTTCAATTTTGGTTGATTTTTCTCTTTGGGCAATATCTGAGCACAATGATAATATTCATGGAAAAAAATCAGTTTAAGAAGAGAAAAAGAGAGAAAATGAATGGCATTTTTACAACCCACATCCCTGACTTGGTGAGACTATAAGTATAAGAGCTTTAAATATTGATTATGCAGAAAGCAAATTCGTCTTTCATCAAAATTTCATGTTTTAATATTATACTTATGATTGTTAACTTCATTATAAAATGAATATTCATTTGAGTACTACAACAAATTACACTTTTCGTGTAGCTTCTTAAAGCATTTTTATCATATACCTGGGAAAATATTAATGTCTGTATCTTATCCTACTATAAAGATTTCAATTGCTTTCATCACATTCACAATTCATTTCAATTGTAACGGAATATCCAAATGTATCTACACAAGAAAACTCTGTAATGTCTTTCAAAATCTGAGACATGCAAGGTGATACTCTTACGAATCATAAATGCTCTTAAAGTTTAGAATTAATTTATCTGCTATACAAAGCAAAGGAAAGAAGAAAAGAAAATCAAGAGGTGACCTACTTTGCCCGTCAATCGTATCTCTTCCCATTCGAGATGGAGAGGGAGAAGCTCGTCTGGTTGGAGAAAATGACCGTCTGATTGGAGAGCTTGAGCGCAGAGGGGAGGGGGAAGTTGATCTGGGCACATGAGCTCCAGCTCGCCTCACTGGCGACCTATTGCGTTGAGAAGCTGGAAGGGTCACGCGGCTGGGAGAGGCATCCGACCTCCGCTTCATAGGCGGAGATTCAGGAGGCGACATTTCCAGGTATGCCTCCAGCTCTGCAGTCTGTCGAGCAAGGTTCTCTGCCTCCTCAGCATCGCGCATTTCTCTCAGCCTATCTTCTGCTGAGGGGAAATATCTGTCCTCTGCGTAGTCTGTGCTATCAAAGTTTTCAGCCTGAAGGAAATGTAACACAATTGCTTTTATTTTTTTGCTGCCCTATCGAGTTCATCCTCTCTGATGTTTAATGTCATATGTACTTTTATTTCTATCGCCAAAAAAATCTTTTCTATTTTTTCATTCACTTTTCCTTTACTTTTGTTTACTTTCCATCAATTTAGAAAATAGAAAGCAGACTATAAATGGATGATTGTTATAATATCAAACACTTCTGTATTAAAAGACCAGGCACTTTTCTTTACCTGTGCAACAAGCATTCGGTCAGTTTTGATCTTCAGGGTGTTGACACGTTCAAAGACAGACTTGGAGAATGTCCTGAAGTCATCCAACTGATGCTGCACTCGAAGAGCATCTTGACTGTCTCCCTTCTGCATTAAGTAGACAGCAGCTTGATCCAAGTAAGACATGCGGTGGCGTTTGGTTTGGATCTCATCCTCAATGCGCTGCAAGGACAGATAAATGGAAACATGAAACATTAAGGGAGATAAAAACAATGTCCAATAAGACTAAATACATTATGGCCATTGACCTGGCTAAAATTAAAAATTAATACAGTCAAGTGGTGAATGAAGTTAAAATGAACTGTATTCAAGAATATTGACTAATCTGTATTGATGAAACAATACCAGTCAATAACTTTGAAGTTCTTTTCTAAATTATTTTTAAGCTATGGGTACTTTCAAAACACATTAGAAAGATGTATACTTTAAGGTACATTATCTGGTAATGCAAATTTGGCTACTAAAATAATTTAAAACTTAAATCTAATCATCCACACTTAAGCACATCAAATGTTTAAACTTTAATTAAATATTAATTTCTGCCATTTTTATGGTTGCAAGCAGTTGTGAGGCAAATGTAAGTGAGAATGTCTTGATTTATCACTATAAAAAGAACACTGAAATTGCTTTGGTGAAATTATCCAAATAATGACATTTACTTAAATGAAGTGTAACCAACCTGTATCTCAGCGACTTTGGTTTCCAGATCTATGCCATCCAAGTTCTCCAAGTTTGTCAGCTGCATGTCCACCTCAGTGAGCCAAGTCATGAGAGACGTGTACGTTGCTTCAAAGTCTTGGCGGATGCTGGCAGAGTGGCGTAACTTCTTCATGATCTGTGGAAAAAATTGATCAGGGTAAGTTCATTTTCAATTTACATCTTACACTCATAATCATGCTTATACATGGCGCATTTATTCATGCCTTCTCATTGAATTAATTCATTACATACCTTAATTTGAATACATTACTTGTAAACAGCAAACCAATTTTCCCATGTTTTGTTTATAGCGCTATAAAGTTTGACTAAATAAAAGCAAATCTATGGTCCTATTTGGTACCTCAGTTACTCTCAGCTGCAAAGAGTCCCATCTGTTGTTGAGGTCGGTCATCATAACCTTGAGAGATCCATCCGTGTCAGTGCGACCTTCCTTGGCCAGATGGCGATACTGTCTGTTGATGTGTTCCAGGTCTTTCAAGTGATCATGGACATTCCTTTGCAGATTCTGATAAAATAGATATCAAAATTCACTTTATTAATTGATGGGAAAATATAAGATTGTGTGCAATAAATCAAGTATACAAGAAAACTAATAAAAACACAGATCAACAGTTGGCAAATTGTTTTAAAAACGATGATGGAATATAATCACGGAGGAAAAGGATTTACTTGCCCTATAATGGTATTTTTTTGTATATAAAAGTAATTGAAGTCATTATATTATGTTTACATCAGACAATGCTGTCATGAAAATTAATAGCAGTTATAAATAAAAACCAACCGCAAATGAACATTACAAACATTTTAACTCAGTCACTAAAGTGTCTCAATCTTATATTTAATAATTTCTTTCTTTTGTAACAAAATTGTATATCTCTGTCTATCAAAGTATTTGTTGCTTCTTGAGTACAAACCTCATATTTTCTGATCTCTTCTTTAGCCACAGCTATGTTGGAGATATCCGTCTCCGAGTCCTTCACTTCCTTTTCAGTAACAGCCAACCAATCTGCAAACCTGCAGCAATCCTCCCGGAACACCTCCCACAGTTGCCAAGTTTCTTCCACTCTGTGAAAGTATCGAATTGAAATCAAACACAACACTTCAATGACATATAGGTCTACAGGACAAACATCTGCCTCAAACGCCCTAATTTGTTGACAAAAAAGGTAATCTAAAATTAATTTTTGAAGAACATCACAAAGATTATAATCATGCTAGAAGTCTTAGGTAACTGAAATAATGATTGGGTAACACTTCCTTCTCTTTAACAATAAAAATAAAGCAAAAAAATGTTCCCAAAACCAGAGAAATAGCTGTAACAGGGCTTTAAGATGGACACTAGGGGAAAAAGAGAAAACGAAAGGATGGCTACTAAGACATAATGAACACTAACGGATAACATAATGAACACTAACGGATAAGGGCACTTTCACTGGATTTTTGTTGCCTACAGCAGCTTGAATAAATCATAGAGCAAATCAAATCATTGTGAAAAAGTCTGCATTACCTTGACCTCCTTGCTGGACACAAGGCACAGATGTTTCTCCACCTCTTCTCCAGGCTTTTCATGACGTGCTGCAAGGCAGAGAACTCTGTCTCGGTGGGACAGGCATCGGCGTCATGCAGCAGGACTTCACACAGATTGAGGACTGCCGACACACCTGGACTGTGTCGCTCAATGTCTCGCTGTAGTTCCTGTAAATGTTTCCAAGCATAAAAGATTATATGTAAGCAAGTCATGGGGAAAAGATGAAGTAATACTTACCTTTACAAAAAATATACGATAAAGTAACGGTTAATTTTAGTTGTAGAACTAAGAGTCAAAGACAACAAAATCGATCAATGAGCAAACAAGAAAAGGATGTGCAAAATCTGTGCCTTGCAAACCAAGGCCAAATATACGTAGGAAAGTGATATGATTTACAAAAAACAAAACAAAAAACAACCCTCAAAAAACCAAAATAACACACACAAAAAAAACTCCCCCAAAAAAACAAACCAAAAATGCATGATCGAAAAATAAATAAATGTTTATACGCTCATGAGAACATAAATTATCAAAACAATGATCTCCTGCATCTGTATTAGATAATGATTTGGTATTATTGCTCTGGATTGGTGATTTAACCTTCACATCTTATCTGTGATGCTTTATGTCGTGATATAGAGATACACTCCTAGAGAGAGATAAATTACTTCAGCATTTGAAAAACTTAGCAGTTTTACTACAAACATACACTAAATGAAAACGATGTTATAAACGTAACAGTTTATTAAATGTGTTTGGCTAGAATGCATTGTTAAGGGCTCACAGACTTGTAAATTCTATCACATTTCTTCATGATACAAACCTGAGTGTCGTGTAACTTGGAGTGAATTTCTCTCACGTTGCTATCCTTGTAAGCAATAGTGGAGGAGAGCTCCTTTTCTACGGTAGACAACCAAACAGTCAAGTTCTTCATGCTGGTGTCCAACTGTTTCACTGCCAGGACGGTTTCTTGGAGTTTGCGGTGTCTTCATAAAACAAAGAAAATATATTTGATATACATTTTTTAAAGAAAGGAAGTTCTAAATATCAAATTCAAATCACAACAGATATTAACTTATGAATCACCACAAAGACAAATTTATTCATGAACTGTGATTGAGTTTAATTGATGCATAACCACATTTAAAAATAAATGAGACAAAATTATTTTTTCCATTTGACTACAAAATATTTTTGTTCTTTTGCTTACAATCAATGATGTAAAACAAGACTGAAAGAGTGGATGTAAAATCCTAAAAAAAAAGACTTAGGTCAGAATGGAAATATGTCACATACTATATGAACAAATTTAATAGAAAAAAACCCAACTCAACAAGAATGCCCCCCTTCCCTT